>NHZP01000088.1:0-116669 GCA_003313425.1 Pseudopyrenochaeta lycopersici
TGCGGGGTCGATAGATCCCGAGAGGGTGGAAGACTCCGCACCCGCTTCCCCGACGAGAGCGAGCATGGCTCCTGCAACAAAAGTTTGCCTCGCCACCTGCGTTGCGGTCTATGGCACCATTTCTCGCCATGTTTTGTGCGTGATAGGTAAGGAAATGTCTTATTTTCTACTCCAGCGGCGCCCATGGCTTGTAGACAGGACATCAATTGGCCAGCCACGGCACCATAGCGGATGCATTAGATTTGCTCCTCGTACCGCAGTAATGGACTGATCAGTGTCGTGAACTCAACATATCGATCCCCATCGTTCCTTTTCCCGTTCATTTTCGATATCATCTTGTCTTCTCACGCTCCTCACCTTACGATTCCGATGCTTTGGCACTCGCTCAGCGTCCAATATATACGATGGCCGACCTAATTCCCCTTCCGCAAGGGAACACAACTATCGCGCCTATGGTCAACATAACTTGTGCCGCCCTTCTGTCTGTAGCGGTCACAATTTATGGCCTTCGTATGTATATCAGGTTCAGGAACCTATCGCTTGAGGATTACACTATTTCAGTTGCTGTAGTAAGCATAAAATAGCAAAGAATCCTGCAAATATAGTGCGAAGCTAACATTCTCCTAGGCCATCTCTATAACAGAGTTCGCACTTGTTTGGCAAGCTTGTCGATACGGATATGGCCGTCATAACTACTACTACGTCTGCTGAGAACAAAACGATTGTGTTCCGCTATCTCTTTGGCGTCGTAACAGTAGGACTATGGTCAGCGACTCTCGTCCGAGTATCTGTCGCCTTAATGCTGCTCAGACTTAAAGATACGCGGAACTGGAGACTTTTTTAAGAATAATTATCGCTCTCCAAATTGCCGAAATGGTGGGTATCAATATCTGCCAACTACTGCAGTGCCGTCCCATTCGTGCAATGTGGGATATAGTTCCCGACGCCCAATGTTGGACCGCTAATCAGATGGCAACGTATGGATACGTGCATGCAAGTACGTCACCACTACGGAAACCTTTCCGCTTTTTTTTTAACTCACCTTCCTTCTCTAGGCCTGGGCGCTGCATGTGACATTCTCTTCACGATAATGCTACTCTCCCTTATCTGGACGCTCCATCGACATCGCTCGGAGAAGATACTTCTCGGATGTCTGATGAGCCTAGGCATATTTGCCAGCGCAGCTGCTGTAGTCAAGATCGTGTACATGCACCTGTACGATTTGCAGGGTGATAGTCTACGGATTGTGATTATTGTTTCGCTGCTAGTAAGGATTGAGGAGACTATTGGCATCATTGCGGCCTGCTCGCCGTACTTAAAGAATATGGCAGCGAGCTGCCTAGGTTATCTGGGTGTCAAGCTACAGAGGGTTCTGTCTGGTATTTAACGACTTTTAGGTATATAAGTAGGCCTGTGGGGCCTCTGGGAGCAGCAGTGGAGATATCGAGTCGCGCTGAGAGCGCCGAGCGGACCGGAAGCAAGAGAAAGTGCATATACTCTAGAAACTCACGGATTTGAGCAATATGAATTAGCTAGTTGCAACGAACATGTATAAGAACTAACCGTTTTTTTGGGACAATCTGAGAGTTTGTTTGAGTCGTTTTGCAGCCCTGCGAGCAGCCTGCCTGGCAGCCTGATCAGCAGCTTGAGCAGCTCTCTGCTTCTTCCTTGATAACCTGGCCTCAGCCCTGGCTGCACGCCTTGATGCGAGCTCAGTAGCCTTGATTTGCCTTCGCTGTTCACGATATTTTTTGTTCGTACGACCTCACTCTATCCCCGAGAACCTACGAACAAAGGTTCAATACTAAGACAGTAAGAGTGCGCTCCTGTAAAGAGTATTGAGGAGTTGTGTGAGAACGGTTATATTGCTTTCACTATTCGGAAGAACGGCTCGCTTGAATTCCAGCAATACTGCAAGGATAACAAGATTATTACTCTCTGCATGCCTCCGCACTCGTCGCATCTGCTACAGCCACTTGATTAGGCTACTAGCTGCTGGGCTATGAAGGTTATATTCGCCAGAGGTATTTCGGTAATATGATATCGCATCCCATGGTTCGCGTACATGATGTGCATTGCGAGCATACTTGGCTTGTTGTTTCGTACGTTTTGTCTACCTTCGACATATATCGACCAGTCAATGGAAAGGAGAAAGCATCAAGAAGACTCCAGATTGAAGTGGAAGCAGCCAGTAGCGCACCATCCATCATTCCGTTTTCCCAGAACGATTGTTTCGTGGGTCGGGAGTTACAGCTCGCTGAATTGGAAGCAAAGCTCTTCGGAAACAAGCAAACTACAACACTGGCGATAGTAGGACCCGGAGGAACAGGCAAATCACAGCTAGCGCTTGAGCTTGCGTACAGAACAAGACAAATGAATAAGAGCTGCTCAGTCTTCTGGATTGATGCAAGCGACATAGACAGTCTCTATCAATCGTACACAAGTATTGCCCAAAAGCTCAACGTTCGTGGTTGGGACGACGAGAAGGCAGATATTAAGCAGCTGGTGAAATTTCATCTAAGCAGGAAGGGTGCAGGGCAGTGTTTGCTAATTTTTGACAGCACGGAGGACATAAACCTAGGGTCTAGCGGGTTATCCACGGCACGAGCTGCCGACTTGATCGACTACCTACCACAGCCGGAACTAGTTTCTATCATCTTTACAACAACCAACAGTGACACAGCCAAGAGGCTCGCATTGTACAATCTTGTAGAGGTAGGGGAAATGACACCAGATACGCCCCAAAGGATGTTAGAAAACTATTTGAATACTCTGGTTTCGAGAAGTGAGCAGCAAGAGGCGAAGCTTTTGCTACAAGAGCTATCATATCTTCTCAATCCCATCTCCTCCGTCGTCATTAGTCCACCATCGGCCCTTAATTATAGGCCCCACGGCGGATGCTACGACCCAGTACTTCGATGCCTTGCCAAGGTATTCTGCTTCCGTAGCAAGCAAAGCCTTTGAATTCCATTTGTCACGATTGATCGTCCCTCTTACGATGGCACAAGCTGTCCCCCATTCCGGAGGGCTCCGACTTCACTCAAGAGAGTGCCAAGCTACTGCACCACTTCATTCTTCCTCGGCTCTGGACTGAGTTCGGCGCACCAAATGACTGCAACTGCATCGTGCTGTTATCCACAGCTTAGGCGTCATGGTAGGCGTTGCGGTGGGTGCGATGCATGCTCAGGATGGAATCCCTACTTATTCTTTCGGTAGGCTTATCGCAAGCGGCATGGGCGATGTCCAGTCAAAGGCCATGAAGGGCACCATTCCGTCTTATCCTAAGGTGGATGAAAACCACGGACTGTGTCCAGTGGGTCCAAAGGATGCCAACATGTTCAAGCCCGGCACCTATGCGCCAGAAATTTTGCGTGAGAGCGAACGCTTGAACGCGGTTTGCCCTATTCCAGAGATTGTCGGGTTCGCAACAGAATGGATGCCCGTGTGGAAAGAGAAGTGGGCACCACTTGTAAAGGCACCGGTTATGTATGCATTGGTTGAAGACGATCCGTTCTTTGAGGCCGATGAGAAGGAGATTGATCGTTGTGCGCGCGCATTTACGAATAGTGTACGTGTGGATGGAAGCCTACTGCGCAGCGCTCCGCACTGTGTTGAATTGAGCTTTTGGGCACAGGGATGGTATGCTCGATGCTTTGGATTCGCAATGGAATGTTCTGTTAGCTTTTCTGTCAAGGGACAGGAATGAACAGAGCATGAAGATAGAAAGCGGTCGAAGTGTCTGTACAGCCAGGAACTGATATATAACCACTTGTCTCAGTAGGAATTGAAGATCACGGGGTTACATCATCTCTATCAAATAGCGCAGGTTTAATAGTGCAATTGACAGCGCAAACGCGCAATGCATCGAAAGCAAACTACTTAAGCAATGGAATGTCAAGTTTTACGAAAGAGGAGGTCGGTTTCCACTGGAAGCCATTGGGCTTAACCCGTTTGTACATGATATACACACTCTAAGCTGATCTTATCGCGCTTTGGCAAGCCCTTAGTATGAGCAGACGCAAACGAGATGACCTTTATACTTTCCCAGTCATCAATTTATCGTCACCGGCCAGGAAGAGTGTGAAGAATCATTAGTTGCGCGGGCGATTAACGGGGTATTCGTCTTTGCGGGTTTGTTCGTGGCCGCTTGCGGGCGGCTTGCGAGTGGGTCGGTTACAAGTTCATGGATTTATGTGAAGAATCGTGCATAAGATGACATAACTTTGAGCAGCCAGCACGCACTATACTGTCTGCAGTCTTAGAAGCCGAAGCTCCTCTGAGGTAGCAGGTTTTCTGAGCAGCAGGTTTTCAAGCACGCTATCTCCGTCAGATAGAAGAAGGCTAGACTAACCATACCTAACTTGAAAGGCGTCGCTCTCGCGATCGCGATCGGATAGCCAAGACGTACCATCCCGGAAGTTATTCTAATTTGGTAGGGACAAGAGAACGGCCATTTCGAACGTGCACCATCCTACCCACCGTGCGCTCCCATAAGCTATCACTAGTTAGTCACCACTTGCCCAAGGTGGGACTCGCTGGAGAAGGAAAGGGATCTTGAACAACTTCAGAAACACCGAATGTCCCTTCATCATTGAGCTCTTAACCTCCGGAAGAAAAACAGTCATAGAAAGGAGGGGAGAGAACACAGAATCAATCAATCACGTTCATCATCAAAATTCATCAAAGATCAAGCCAAATAGTCCTTGAATCTGACAGCTATACACACCATTAATTACGCTGCCACTAGAACCTTTTGGGGCAATTTTGGAAGATTCAATTTGGTTGAATCGTGTGTGCTGAGGAGATAGCGATTGGCTAATGACCTTATTCTGGCAAGATAGATTGTAGGACGGACCTGTCAATTCAGACCGCACTATCACTCGGACGTCAAGAGGCTTGCTAGTCGTGTTTCATCGAAAAGCCTCGCACATCACGGCGCAGTTCACCGTGATGCAGGGGACGGGAATAAAGAATGGGACAAACGCTGCTTGGCACCTCACGGGACTGTCGCTGGGTTGAACTAAACATTTCCATAGTTGCGTCTAAATCCTCTGTTCTAGTCTTCGACTTTCCATTTCCGGCTATCCAGATCCAGGATCGGTCTTCCGGTTACCAGCGCATATATCGCACCTTATTGCTGTCTTCTGTGTTCAGCCGTGAACTTAGCTGGGCGACCACATCCGTTCGCTGTTTTCTGAACTTGAATCCCTCTTAGCTTTCTTATATGTTGTTTTATTCGGGACGTAGAATGATATGTGAGCCTTTTCGTGTGCCCCAAGAACTCGCGGAGGAAGTAGACATATTTGTAACAATACACTTGTGCCAGAGTGATACAACATCTATAACTCGGCGGAGAAGCTATGAGAAACCGAGAAACCATAAATCTGTAACGAACCCTGCAAGAATGCATATTCCTAGGTTCTGCGCTTTTCGCTTCCGCTTTTCAACATTTCGAAAATGACAAGCGATATGTAACATTTCCAAAGTCATCCTTCTATAAACTATTCAAGTATAAGTATTTAAAGTGGGTTGAAAGCCCCAAACAACTCCGAGCCCAACTCCTCAACATGCGAAAAGTTACCACCGTATTAAGCCTTGTGTCCTTGGCGGTTTGTCAGCAGCCACTTTTAGCTGACGGCACGTTACCATGTCTTCTTAGCTCTCCCTCCTCAGTACAGGCGGGTAAATTACTAGAGTTTCAGTGAGAATAACGTTCTTTAGGCAGACTTTAATTTAACATTGGCCTAGAATATTCAATGCCCAAAATTCGACCTGCGAGGCAACCTTTAACTTCGCGAACTCTTCGTTTCTCCCTTTTTCGTGGACAGTCATGCCTCGGAACTGTGCAGGAGATCAAATTGCCGCTTTTACAGTTCCAGTAAACTCGCCAAACGGAGATGTTGTGCTAAAATGGTACGTAGTTAGCCTTTCTGTGAAGATGGTGACTTAATTACTAAATGCCTCAGGCACTGTACGGGACACAAGTCGGCATCTTGTACGATCTTGGCCATTACAGGAGGCAAAGGAGACGCTTCCAAGTTACTATCTGAGCAAGAAAATATTTCCACGCTCGTATCGTGTCAAAATTCGTCAAGATTGGTGGCACAACCACGGCTATCAGATACCGTTTTAGGATCACAAAGACTCTCCAAATCTTCAGTATCACTAGTGAGCTCCGCTGTTGCAAAGAGCGCAATTGCAGTAGCTACATCAGCTTCGAACAGTTCTTTACGTACAATTTGACATGTCAAAACGGCGATTGCCAGTACTTTATACGGCTTTCTGGTAACTCTATAGTTGGAGGTCACAAGATTGTTTCGACACTATTAGTGCGGTAGGCGGATCCCCATCCTCCTCTACTGGAGCGAAACCCATCTTTATGTAGTCCTGATTGCAGAAACGTTTCTTTCCAAGTAACCCTAAGTTAATTAAATTAATAACGTCGCCCACTGCGTAGCGAGACGCACGGTGTAACGAGACACTTTTCCCTTCGGACCTTCGGAGTCGCTCCACATCAGCTGTATTCATTTCTCATAGGCGCACTCTGCTTCTGTAGTGTTAGTCTTTCGGCAAGCTAGTATCCGATAAATTAATGTCCAGTTTTGATAATGCTAGTCGTCGTTCTGTCATCGTCATTTTTTGCCCTTCAATTAAGATCCCCTGTCTATTCTCTCCATCGCGAGTCTGTCAAACGCTCGGAGGGCTGCAAATGAAGTTAAGATGTTAAAGATTATAGGGCTTAGTGTATTAGGTTAATTCAAGACAAGGACGTGAATCCCGGGAGTTTTACCGATCCAAAGCGATACCCTTCCATCTAACGTCCCCCCCTGCGTCGCGCAAAACCCACCGTGCCGCAAAATATGAGGGGTACTTCAACTTCAAGCCACAATAACTCCACGTACACGTTAAAATCTACTAAATTTCTCTTAAAGTACTGTACTATAGCCACTGCTAAATATTTAGAACTTCTCCTACCTATAAATTACATTTGTATCGTCGCCTTCGCGCCTGATTCGCACAGCGCCTCCTTCTATACCGTAATAGTGTCTCTCCACCACAGTACTACCGCTGTTCTTATAATACCTACAATACTAAGGCATAGGTCTTATCTGAGCCTTAGAGCCTTAATTCAGTGCTAGAAAGTCACAGCAGCCTTATGTCTGCTATGGCGCGCAAATTCATGCAACCCCGCCACCCCTGTCTGGTACTTCTATTCGACGCGAGCCCAGGTTCGGCTAGCTTACAACAGGGTCGCACTGCTTGTGTAATCATTGTGGCGTAATTTCAGTATGTTATCCGGAAAGCCAAGCTTGGAGCTCCTTGGCGCGTGGCTGAGCGTATCCCTGTCACGTTAGCCCCTTCCTGCGTAATTTCCAGACACATTTCCAGAGAGGCAAGCCCCATCACTTGCTCTTGCAGCTTTAGCCAGGTTCAACTGCGCAAAACAATCTTATGTTTATAGCAATGCGCACTTCCGCGCCTATCGGCTACGGTGGCTTCTGAAGTGTGCGCCCTCTCATTTCGATCGGGACGATTAATTCTCCTCAAAATGCGAACATTCCCTGTGGGGCACTGCAATTCAGCCGCACCTGCCCCTCGCGGAGCCTGTCTAGCCACCTCACCAGGCCTTAGGATATGGCAAAGAATAGCAGTGACAGCCGGTCTTGCAATGTGCCGCCACTAATGCTCTACTCTAGTAAAACCCTACGTTCAGTTCCCTATGCGTTCGCTGATCTCGTGCTTAGGTAGGCATGCTCCAGTACCGACTGATCAGCCTCGTCCTAACCCTTCGGGTTGTCGCCCTTGAGCCTCCACGTTCCTCTTCCCGCCGTACGCGCCTCTCATAGCTCCACGCGGAACGATGCGGCTCTTGCAATACAGCGTCGAAGGCGAGGTTAGCCTGACTGACGACCTGGCTGTCGAAGACATGTTCCCTCCCTACGCGATACTCTCCCACACCTGGGGAGCAGATACAGAGGAGGTCACCTTTGAGGACATGACAAGTGGCACGGGCAAGGACAAGCTCGGCTACGAGAAGATCCAGTTCTGTGGAGAGCAGGCAAGGCAAGACGGCCTGCGGTATTTCTGGATCGATACTTGCTGCATCAACAAGACGAACACGGCTGAACTGTCGCACGCTATCAAGTCCATGTTCCGCTGGTACCGCAACGCAAGTCGCTGCTATGTCTTTCTATCCGATGTCTCAGCAGCTGAGAGAAAAAAGGGCAGCGAGCACTTTCAGTTCACTTGGGAGACAGCTTTTCGGGCAAGCAGATGGTTCACTCGGGGCTGGACACTCCAAGAGCTTCTTGCCCCGACATCGGTGGAGTTCTTCTCTCGAGAACAGAGGAGACTTGGCGACAAGAGCTCACTCCAACAACAGATCCACGAAATCACAGGCATCACGCAATCAGCGCTTCGTGGAGCACCGCTGTCTCAGTTCAGCGTCAACGAGCGATTGTCTTGGATCGAACACCGACAGACTAAACTTGAGGAAGATAGAGCATACTGTCTCACTGGCATTTTCAGTGTCAACATGTCTCCGTTCTATGGCGAAGGGGCGGGTGGAGCGTTCAAGCGGCTCATGAAAGAGGTCGACAAGCTGAGCAAGTGTCTCCAGGACTTGCACCGTACCGACCCTCATGATGACAAGAAGCGCATTGAGGATACAAAGGGAGGCCTGCTAGAGGGCTCGTACCGCTGGGTGCTGAATAACCCAAACTTCCAGCGATGGCACGATGACCCACAGGCACGACTGCTGTGGATTAAAGGTGACCCTGGCAAGGGCAAGACGATGCTTCTTTGTGGCATCATTAACGAACTGAAGAATACACCGCACGGCCCTCTCTCCTTCTTCTTCTGTCAGGGTACCGACTCGCGCATCAACAGTGCCACTGCCGTGCTGCGCGGCCTGATCTATCTGCTGGTCAACCAGCAGCCGTCGTTGGTTTCACACCTGCGGAAAAAGTACGATCAGGCAGGTCAGGCTAGTTTCGAAGACGTTAATGCTTGGGTCGCGCTCTCAGACATGTTTGTAAACATGACACAGGATCTAGATCTAAAGACAAGCTATCTGATCGTCGACGCTCTCGATGAATGCGTAGGCGACTTGCCGAAGCTCCTAGACTTGATCATCTACACATCAGCGTCATCAAGCCGCGTCAAGTGGCTGGTGTCAAGTCGAAACGAGGTGCAGATCGAACACAAGCTGAGGAACGTCAATGCTGAGGCGAGGCTGAGCCTAGAGCTGAAGCAAAATGCGGAGCAGGTGTCCCGGGCTGTTGAAGCGTACATTGACCACAAGCTATCCATCCTCGAGTCGATCGAAGACGACAGCCTGAGGGCTCAAGTGCAAGACGTCCTGAGGCAGAAGGCGAACGGCACGTTTCTCTGGGTTGCGCTTGTGGTGCATGAGCTTGAGAAGCCTGAGTGCTGGGATCCCTTGCAGGTAGTGCAAGAGGCTCCAGCTGGCTTGCATCAACTGTACGATCGCATGGTTGATCGTATCCAGCAGCTGACAGAGAGGAACTCGGAGATCTGCCGGCTCCTGCTTTCTACGGCAACGATCGCATACCGGCCACTTTACTTGGCCGAGATGGGCAGCTTATGTGGACTGGCTGGACAGGTTGGGGCACTAACGGGTAAAGTAAGAAAGATTGTGGCCATGTGTGGCTCGTTCCTCACCATCCGAGATGACCAGGTCTACCTCATCCACCAATCGGCTAAGGACTACTTGAGCGACGAGGCGCGGGCTACAGTTCTCCCATCCCAGAGCAAGACTCACTACGGCATGTTCTCTCAGTCGCTTGCACTCATGTCTGCCACATTGAAACGGGACATGTACGGTCTCATCTCTCTAGGGTTTCCGATTGACAAAGTTGAAGTGCCGGTCCATGATCCGCTAGCAGCAACGCGATACTCATGTATCTACTGGGTCGACCACCTCTACGATTCTTTTCTTAGCAGCAGCTCGAGATGCATTGAGAGTCTCAAGGATGGCGGCGCTGTCCATGCATTTTTCAATGCGCAGTATCTCCACTGGCTGGAAGCTCTTAGTCTTTGCAGGAACATGTCAGCAGGAGTGATATCAATGGCAAAGATGGAGGCTCTTATTAAGGTAACTCGTGATAGGTAATAGTCATACGTAGTGTACATGCTGATGCGCCTAAGGAAAGAACAGATGCAACTGCATTGATGCGCTTCGTTCAAGATGCACGACGGTTTATTATGTATCACAAAGTGGCAATTGAGAGAAGCCCTCTCCAGACGTATGCATCTGCGCTGTTATTCAGTCCGGTAAAAAGCTTAGTGAGAGAGCTGTATCGGCACGAAGAGCCAGGAGAGATTGCTATCAAACCGGTTATGGCAGAGAATTGGAGCGCGTGCCTGCAGACGCTCGAGGGCCATAGCGACTATGTCAACTCAGTCGCCTTCTCGCCCGACTCGACCCGGCTGGCGTCTGCATCGGACGACAAGACGGTCAAGGTGTGGGATGCGAGCAGCGGCGCGTGCCTGCAGACACTCGAGGGCCATAGCGACTATATCAGCTCAGTCGCCTTCTCGCCCGACTCGACCCGGCTGGCGTCTGCATCGTGGGACAAGACGGTCAAAGTGTGGGATGCGAGCAGCGGCGCGTGCCTGCAGACGCTCGAGGGCCATAGCGACTATATCAGCTCAGTCGCCTTCTCGCCCGACTCGACCCGGCTGGCGTCTGCATCGAGCGACAATACGGTCAAAGTGTGGGATGCGAGCAGCGGCGCGTGCCTGCAGACGCTCGAGGGCCATAGCAGCAATGTCAGCTCAGTCGCCTTCTCGCCCGACTCGACCCGGCTGGCGTCTGCATCGTGGGACAAGACGGTCAAAGTGTGGGATGCGAGCAGCGGCGCGTGCCTGCAGACGCTCGAGGGCCATAGCGGCAATGTCAGCTCAGTCGCCTTCTCGCCCGACTCGACCCGGCTGGCGTCTGCATCGAGCGACAATACGGTCAAAGTGTGGGATGCGAGCAGCGGCGCGTGCCTGCAGACGCTCGAGGGCCATAGCAGCTTGGTCAGGACAGTCGCCTTCTCGCCCGACTCGACCCGGCTGGCGTCTGCATCGAGGGACAAGACGGTCAAGGTGTGGGATGCGAGCAGCGGCGCGTGCCTGCAGACGCTCGAGGGCCATAGCGACTATATCAGCTCAGTCGCCTTCTCGCCCGACTCGACCCGGCTGGCGTCTGCATCGAGCGACAATACGGTCAAAGTGTGGGATGCGAGCAGCGGCGCGTGCCTGCAGACGCTCGAGGGCCATAGCAGCTATGTCAGCTCAGTCGCCTTCTCGCCCGACTCGACCCGGCTGGCGTCTGCATCGAGCGACAATACGGTCAAAGTGTGGGATGCGAGCAGCGGCGCGTGCCTGCAGACGCTCGAGGGCCATAGCAGCTATGTCGACTCAGTCGCCTTCTCGCCCGACTCGACCCGGCTGGCGTCTGCATCGGACGACAAGACGGTCAAGGTGTGGGATGCGAGCAGCGGCGCGTGCCTGCAGACGCTCGAGGGCCATAGCAGCAATGTCAGCTCAGTCGCCTTCTCGCCCGACTCGACCCGGCTGGCGTCTGCATCGTGGGACAAGACGGTCAAGCTGTGGGATGCGAGCAGCGGCGCGTGCCTGCAGACGCTCGAGGGCCATAGCAGCTATGTCAGCTCAGTCGCCTTCTCGCCCGACTCGACCCGGCTGGCGTCTGCATCGTGGGACAAGACGGTCAAGGTGTGGGATGCGAGCAGCGGCGCGTGCCTGCAGACGCTAGAGGTTGGCAAGACACTCTCTAAGTTATCATTCGATTCTACTGGTTCCTGTCTCTACACTGAGATTGGTTCTATTGCTATTACTATATCAGTAGTCTCTAATACGGCAGATATCGCAGAGCCTGAGCGTACCCAGTTCCTGGATGCAGGCGTCAGCTCAGACGGTATATGGCTTACACATAGTGGGCGAAACATACTGTGGATACCATCAGAGTATCGATCAGCATGCTCATCTGTGTTAGGGAGCACGGTCGGCATAGGTACTGGACAAGGAAGAGTATGGATATGTAGTATTAACCTTAAACACGATAGTTAGTGTATACAGTAATGGCTCAGAAGGATATGATTTATTCTTTCCTACCTTTATTTTATCATATTCCTATTTCATAGAGGGGGGGCGGGGATGGGCATGAATATATGTGCTACATATCACCGTATAGAAGTTTCGAGAATGCGCGACAGAAAAATTGTCGCCATGTAATGCTGTAGGGACTGACATCGCGATCTTCTGCGACGTACCCGTCTATAGTGCGATGTTGGGACGGAAAACAGCTATAGATACTTCTAGAAGAGCGCCATACGCGGTACCAATTTAGATATAGCGTAGATAACGATACAGTTAGCTAAGCTGCTAGTGCTGCACTACGTAAGTGCGCTAAACTATTATGCTAATTGAACTGGCTCTAATTGTGGCGCTCTTCTGGAACTATCCATCACGATCACGTGTGGTCTATTTTTGGCGTCCGAGCGTTCTTTTGTTGCCAGTTTGCTCGTGCCAAGGTGTCGCTCGAACCAGCTCAGCCGCTGCCTGTAGTGCCTTCCCCACCAACACAGTCGTAGACATGGACCGAGCCAGCCAGGTGCTGGCGCAAGGCCTCCCTCCAGATGTATCTAGAACATGGTCTGCCCTATCAGACCAAAGCGGCGTCCCTCTCCATACGCTCTATTATCGCGCACGCGGACGACCTTCTATACAGGAAAAGGCCCAAAGCCAGCAATACCTTTACCCAGAGGAAGAGAAGGCTAGTGAGATTTGTCCCCAAGGTTTTGAGATTTGTCCCCAAAATGAGATTTGTCCCCAACGCTAATGCTAGTGGAAATCAATCACCTAGCTTGGCTTAGCGCGTAATCTATGAACGCGACACTGCCGCGACACCATCGCGTCTCCGCCGCAGGTAACCAGTTAGAAAAGAACGTAGGTCTTAAATGTGTTTTCTTGTCTTGAGCATCTCGGTATGGAAGACATTACCCCCCCTCCAGACCAGCTCTACAGCTCCTATGAAGAAGCGTATGATGCGCTCAAGACGCATGGCATGCAGCACGGCTACGGCTTTGTCCTGAAGCGGAGTTGGCCTCACAATTCAGATGTCAAAACACGTTATTACTACCACTGCGATTGCTTCAGGAACAACTACCATTCAAGTGCAAAGGTTCTGAGTACAAGCACGCGCTCAACAGGATGCCCTTTCAAGCTCGTTATCTTCAAGGTGAAGCTCACCAGCCAGTGGAAGCTAGAGGTGCAGGACAAGCATCACAATCACCCCCGATCAATCAATCCTAGCGCGCACAATGTCTATCGCAGGCGTACATCAGCACAGAAGGAAGTAATTGAGTCAATGACGCACGCTGGGGCGCGGCCGATGCAGATACTAGCGGCGATCCAAAGGGAAGACCAAGACACACTGGTCTCTGCCACTGATATCCGAGGCGAGAGGAAGGCAATTCGGGAGAAACACTTGAACGGCAGGAGTCCAATGGAGACATTATTAGACGACTTATCTATGGCAGACTGGGTCTTCGCAGTGAAGAAGGATGATAATAACCGCGTACAAAATCTCTTCTTCGCCCACCAGAAGCAGGTCGAGTTGCTGGTGGCAAACCCCGACGTACTGTTGATGGACTGCACATACCGCACCAACAAGTACAGACTTCCACTGTTGCACATACTTGGCTGCACCAACCTACAGACCTTCTTCTCTGCGGGCTTCTGCTTCCTTAGCAATGAGACACAAGCAGACTACTATTGGGCAATCGCGAACTTCCTGCTTAAGACAGGGATACAACGACCACAGGTATTCATCAGCGATCAGGAAGAGGCGTTGAAGATGGCAGCTCGCTCGCTACTTCCAGGAGTCCCTCAGCTTCTATGCGTGTGGCATATTAACAAGAACGTCCAGACTAAGGCTCAGCAGACCTGGCGAGACGCCAATGGCGCAACGAAAGAGGAGAAGCAGAGGATCGTTGAACACAGGGCTGCGTTCATGAAGCGTTGGACTCAGGTATGCCCCATGCCAATCGCCCAAGAGACTTTGAGGGAAGCCGTCCTCTAAAAAAGTTGCTTGCAGAACTAACTAGGGCAGCTCGTCTACGCAAAGAGACCGCTGGAGTTCCAGCTGAAGTGGAACGATCTGCTTAAAGACTACAGCCACCAGCAGGAACTCTGCAGATACCTGCAAGACAATCAATACCTTACACGCACCGAGTGGGCAGCTGCTTGGACTTCCCACCACCGACACTATAACACCATCACAAGTTCGCCCGTTGAAGGAATGCACAAGGTCCTGAAGGACTACCTCATGACTTCGAGAGGCGACTTGCTGCGCGTTGTAGGGAGGATTGAGCAAATGGTCAGGAGTCAATACAACAAGTACAGAAAGGAACTTGCTTCCTCCAAACATAGCGTCAAGTTCGGGCATAAGCTAGAGGCAATGCCATTCCTGCCTCCTGGCATCCATAACGTCCTGACGCCACCGGCGATCGAGCGCATTAGGCAACAGGATCTGCTGCGCCAGAAGGAGCAGAGAGAGCGTCGCGGCGGACATCCTTGTTCGGGCCTGTTCGAGAAAACAAATGGCCTTCCGTGTCGCCATACGCTGCAAGACGTGAGGAGATCTGGTTCAACGTTACGACTGAACCACCTCTACGATGACCACTGGCGGTATCAACGTGAGCAAGGGCCGTCAATCTGCCTGTCTCCAAGGCCGCATCAGTCTGTTCTAGAGCCTCTCACCGCTCAAACAAGAGGTGGGCTGAGGAGGAACGAGGCATCAACTCGACGAGATCCATCAGCTTTCGAACGACGCGTGCCGCCTTCTGTTCCTCACTTCCCACCTCACCTCCAACCTCAGGGTCAAACACTCGCTGAAGCCCTGCGACAAGTAAACACCTCTGTTACCGTGTCGATTCCTACATCTGTGCCAAGTGTGAATCCTATGACTACCTGTGTATCTGTATCGACCCCTGCACCTGCTCCTATACCTCCTCCCCCATTCCTCCGTTCGTCTCCGCCTGTAGCTGTTGCTGTGTCTGTCACTATGGGTCCACCTCCTGCTTGGCAACCACCGTCGTTGGAAGAGTTCCTAGCCGACATCGAACGTCGACGGTGTCAGCCCGTTCTATATGAGTATAATGACATGATCTCAGCGATTAACTTCCTGGCAGAGACGGGGCAGGAAGATGATCCTGCAGAGTTGGTTGAAGCACGGAATATGGCGCTCGCTACACAAGGGCTATTTGCTTCCTGTACCCCCACAATGGCATGGAACTATCACTTTGGAGACATGGAAGCTTTCTACGCAGAGAGATTCGCGCAAGTCGATGCGCAAAATTCTCTGCTCGAGCTTCAGGATGTACCAAGACAGCGTCCTAAGCGTGCTGCAGCAGCGACGGCTTCTGAAGCTTGGAAAGATCTCAGCCCGCGCAAGAGAAAACGACGTCAATAGAGGATAGATTCAATGAGACAAAATTGATAGTTTGAGCCACTGAAGACGTCGAAGTGTCGCTACATGGCGTTTTGTAATTTATTTTTTTGCGCTAGTAGAGTTATGGCTAGCATTGGGGACAAATCTCATTTTGGGGACAAATCTCAAAACCTTGGGGACAAATCTCACTAGCCTGCTAGCCATAACTCTACTAGCGCAAAAAATAAATTACAAAACGCCATGTAGCGACACTTCGACGTCTTCAGTGGCTCAAACTATCAATTTTATCTCATTAAATCTATCCTCTATTGACGTCGTTTTCTCTTACGCGGGCTAAGATCTTTCCAAGCTTCAGAAGCCGTCGCTGCTGCAGCACGCTTAGGACGCTATCTTAGTACATCCCGAAGCTCAAGCAGAGAATTTTACGCATCAACTTACGCGAATCTCTCTGCGTAGAAAGCTTCCATGTCTCTAAAGTAATAGTTCTATGCCATTGTGGGGGTACAAGAAGCAAACAGCCCTTATATAGCGAGCGCTATATTCCGTGCTTCAACCAACTCTGCAGGATCATCTTCCTGCCCCGTCTCTGCCAGGAAGTTAATCGCTAAGATCATGTCATTACACTCATATAGAACAGGCTGACACCGTCGACGTTCAATGTCGGCTAGGAACTCTTCCAACGACGGTGGTTGCTAAGCAGGAGGTGGACCCATAGTAACAGACACAGCAACAGCTACAGGCAGAGACGAACAGAGGAATAGGGGAGGAGGTATAGGAGCAGGTGCAGGGATCAATACAGATACACAGGTAGTCATAGGATTCACATTTAGCACAGATGTAGGAATCAACATAGTAACAGAGGTGTTTACTTGTCGCAGGGCTTCAGCGAGTGTTTAACCCTGAGGTTAAAGGTAAGGTTAGAAGTGAGGAACAGAAGGGGGCACGCGTCGCTCGAAAGCTGATGGATCTCGTCGAGTTGATACCTCGTTCCTCCTCAGCCCACCTCTTATTTAAGCGGTGAGAGGCTCAAGGACAGACTAATATAGCCTTAGAGACAGGCAGATTAACAGCCCTTATTCACGTTAATACCGCCAGTAGTCATCGTAGAGGTGATTCAGTCGTAGCGTTAAACCAGATCTCCTTACGTCTTACAGCGTATAGCGACACGGAAGGCCATTTGTTTTCTCGAATAGGCCTAAACAAGGATGTCCGCCGCGACGCTCTCTCTACTCCTTCTAGAGCAGCAGATCCTGTTACCTAATACGCTCGATCGCCAGTAGCGTCAGCACGTTATAGATGCTAAGAGGCAGGAATAGCATTACCTCTAGCTTATGCCCGAACTTGACGCTATATTTAGAGGAAGCAAGTTCCTTTCTGTACTTATTATATTAACTCCTAACTATTTACTTAATCCTCCCTACAACGCGCAGTAAGTCGCCTCTTAAAGTTATAAGGTAGTCCTTCAGGACCTTATGCATTCCTTTAACGGGCGAACTTATAGTAGTGTTATAGTGTCAGTAGTAGGAAGTCTAAGCAGCTGCCTACTTAGTACGTATAAGGTATTAATTATCTTGCAGGTATCTACAGAGTTCCTGCTAGTAGCTGTAGTCTTTAAGCAGATCGTTCTACTTTAGCTAGAACTCTAGTAGTCTCTTTGCGTAGATAAGCTACCCTAGTTAGTTCTATAAGCAACTTTTTTAGAGGACGGCTTCCCTTAAAGTCTCTTAGGCGATTAGCATAGGGCATACCTAAGTCCAACGCTTCATAAACGCAGCCCTGTATTCAACAATCCTCTGCTTCTCCTCTTTCGTTGCGCTATTAGCGTCTCACCAGGTCTGCTAAGCCTTAGTCTAGACGTTCTTGTTAATATACCACACGCATAGAAGCTAAGGGACTCCTAGAAGTAGCGAGCGAGCTGCCATCTTTAACGCCTCTTCCTAATCGCTAATAAATACCTGCAGTCGTTGTATCCCTGTCTTAAGCAGGAAGTTCGCGATTACCTAATAGTAGTCTGCTTATATCTCATTACTAAGGAAGCAGAACCCTACAGAGAAGAAGGTCTGTAGGTTAGTGCAGCCAAGTATATGTAACAGTAGAAGTCTATACTTATTAGTGCGGTATATGCAGTCTATTAATAGTACGTCAGGGTTTACCACCAGCAACTTAACCTGCTTCTAGTAGGCGAAGAAGAGATTTTATACGCAGTTATTATTATCTTTCTTTACTGCGAAGACCCAGTCTGCTATAGATAAGTCGTCTAATAATGCCTCTATTAGACTCCTGCCGTTTAAGTGTTTCTCCTAAATTACCTTCCTCTCGCCTCAGATATCAGTAGCAGAGACTAGTGTGTCTTGGTCTTCCCTTTGGATCGCCGCTAGTATCTGCATCGGCCGCGCCCCAGCGTGCGTCATTGACTCAATTACTTCCTTCTGTGCTGATGTACGCCTGCGATAGACATTGTGCGCGCTAGGATTGATTAATCAGGGGTGATTGTGATGCTTGTCCTGCACCTCTAGCTTCCACTAGCTGGTAAGCTTCACCTTAAAGATAACGAGCTTGAAAGGGCATCCTGTTAAGCGCGTGCTTATACTCAGAACCTTTACACTTAAATAGTAGTTATTCCTAAAGCAATCGCAGTAGTAGTAATAACGTGTTTTAATATCTAAATTATAAGGCCAACTCCGCTTCAGGACAAAGCCATAGCCGTGCTGCATGCCATGCGTCTTAAGCGCATCATACGCTTCTTCATAGGAGCTGTAGAGCTGGTCTGGAGGGGGGGTAATGTCTTCTATACCAAGATGCTCAAGACAAGAAAACACATTTAAGACCTACGTTCTTTTCTAACTGGTTACCTGCGGCGGAGACGCGATGGTGTCGCGGCAGTGTCGCGTTCATAGATTACGCGCTAAGCCAAGCTAGGTGATTGATTTCCACTAGCATTAGCGTTGGGGACAAATCTCATTTTGGGGACAAATCTCAAAACCTTGGGGACAAATCTCACTAGCCCGAGAGCCTTACTTCCTAACTGTACAGTAAATCTAAAAGCGGGATAGCTGTATTTTAGCAATGCATGGCGCACACCCTTGTAGCGCTAAACGGGGCCTTTACCCTCAACAGTTTAGCCCCAAGCAACGGTACATGCTAGACGGTACCGGCGGCTTGTGTACTCCAGAGCCTGGTTTTCGCCACCTGTGGCTCAGTCTTTCCCAGTCAATGATTTTCTTCCCACGTTCCCAATGAATTCAGTATATCTCGACAACCCTGTGGCTGGAGCGGGTCAGCCGTCCTCCCTGCTAGCTTCATCGGAGGCGTTCATCTACCACCTGAACGAGGCTCAAGTGGCAAAACTTCAACACGTGATTCTATCGAGAACGTGCTCGAAGCTTCGCTGTGGCAAATTAGCAAAATATATATTTACGTTGATCCCCAGCCCCCTATGAAAAAGAGAGAATAATAAATAGATAAAGAAATAAATAATGTACCCAGTTCCTCGTTGTTTATACAACCTAGTGATAAAATCCGTCAAGATTAAGGTTACATATCCATACCTTACCAGTCCCAACACCCACAACAATCATTTTCCCAGATACAGCAGAGCACGACGGGCGATACTCTGAGGGAAGCCACAGTACACTCTTTGAATTATACGTTATCCATGTGTCATCCGAACTCAGTGCAGTGTACTGATACTGAGGAAGTTGAGGCTCCGTAACAACTGTTCTTCTGTTCGACATTGCAGAGTCACTAATAATAATGGCACCAACCTCTGTATGAAGACGGGAGCCGGTAGAATCAAATGATATATGGAAGAGTGCCCTGCCAACCTCAAATGTTTGTAGGCACTCGCCGCTGCTGGCGTCCCAGATCTTGACTGTCTTGTCGTACGACCCCGACGCGATTCGAGTCGAGTCGTGCGAGAAGGCTACTGAGCTGACCCAACTGCTATGGCCCTCGAGCGTGTGCAGGAGCTCGCCGCTGCTGGCGTCCCAGATCTTGACCGTCTTGTCGTCCGACCCCGACGCGATTCGAGTCGAGTCGTGCGAGAAGGCTACTGAGCTAACATAACTACTATGGCCCTCCAGCGTCTGCAGGCACGCTCCCCATTTGTCCATCATAGCCGGTTTTATCGTGAGCCATGAAGGTGCTTGATCTTGGAATAGATTCCGTATCAAGCTCTGCCCTGGACTGAACACGAGTGCTGACACATATGCTTGGAGAGGTGCGTTCTCTATTGCCCCCTTGTGATACATTACGAACCGCCGCGCATCTTGAACTAATTGAAGTATAGCAGAGGTGCCCGCTCGCTTCTGCCTAATGTTAGCATACATAGATCGTAAGTAGGACCCTAGTTCAAGTATTACATAGATCAGACCCTCCAGTTTTGCCATCGACACTACTCCCTTTGACATGTTCTTGCAAAGACTCGTTACCTCCAACCAGTAGAGATATTTCTGTCTGAGGAATTGGTCAACACTGCCTCCGTCCTGAAGATCGATTAGATGGGCTGCAGAAGAGATGGCATCCCAGTCACAAAGATGATCAACCCAGTAGATACACGAGTAGCGCGACGATACTAGTGGATCAGGCTGTGGATGCTCGACCTGCTCGATAAGAAAGCCTGGCGCATGCAAGTTATACATGTCTCGTTTAAGTGTGACGGACATAACCTGCAGCGATCTTGCGAAGAGTACGTAGTGGACGTCTTCCTTTCCGGATGGGAAGATATCGTTAAATGCCTTTGTGAGTAGAAAGTCCTTTGCCGACTGATGCACAAAGTAGACACTACTCTCTCGTAATGTGAGAAACGACCCGCAGTGGCCAATAATCTCTTCTATAGACTCGGGATCGTCTGCCACATCCTGGAGCTGTTCTGTAAGTGCAACCAGCTCCTCGAGCGTGGTAGGTCGATATACAGTCGCGGCCACGGCTAAGATTTCCTTGCAAATATCGGCATCGTCTGAGCTGCTTATTTGCTGCATCATCCGCTCGTAGAGTGGGTCTAGGCCAGGCGGAAAGGCGTTCAACTTCTTAGTCACATTCCGCTTTGGCACATCTTTCAGGTTCTCGTACACTAATGCCACCCAGAGGAATGTGCCATCCGCGTTCGAGGATAAGTGATGTTGTACTGCTTCTATTGTTTTATTGTCGTACTTCTTGTCCTGTGCTAGCTGGTGCACTTTCTGCTGGATGAATACACTGACAGCGGCAGAAACAGACTCTGCGTTCAGCTCCAGACTCAGTCTCATTCTCTGTCTGGCCTTTGCTAGCCGGTCCTCGATGTCCGGCCAGTTGCGACTTGACACGATCCATTTAACACGAGGGGATGCAGAGGACAGCTTAACAATGAAATCAAGCAATTTCGGTCGGTCGTCCATACACTCATCGAGCGCATCGACGACCAAGTACGTGCTGCCCAAGTTCGGGTCCTGCAGGATACTCGTGAAGATCTCAGACAAGGCGACCCATGCGTTTGCGTCCTCAAATAGTGCTTTGCCTGCGTGATCGTGTTTCTTCTGAATATGTGAGACGACCAAAGGCTGCTGATCGACAAGCAGGTACAGCAGACCCCGCAGCACTGCTGTGGCATTGTTGATGCGCGAGTCGGTAGCCTGGCAGAAGAAGTAGGACAGTAGATCCGTCTTCGCTAGCGACTTCTTCAGCTCATTCACAATACCACAAAGAAGCATTGTCTTGCCCTTGCCAGGATCCCCTTTGATCCACAGCAACTGGTTTTGTTGGCTGCCATACCACTGCCGAAAGTCAGGGTTCTTAAGAATCCAGCGGTACGAGTCTTCTAGCAAGCCACCCTTGGTGTTTTCAATGCGCTTCTTGTCGTCGCGAGGATCAGTGGCGCGGAGGTCTTGGACGCACCTTTCCAGCTTGTCGATCTCGTCCATGAGCCGTTTGGATGCTCTCGCTATCCCTTCGCCATAGATGGTTGGAATATAGACACCAAAGATGCCTAGTAGCGAGTACGCTCTATCTTCCTCGAGCGTAGTCTGGCGGTGCTCTATCCACGACATCCGTTGGTTGACGTGAAATTGGGTTAAGGGAGCTCCTTGAAGTGCTACTAGAGGAATCCCAGTTATTAAGTGAATTTGCTGTATGAGCGATCCTTTATCTCCTAATCGCCTGCCTTCCCAGGAGAAGAACTCGACTGAATGAGGGGCAAGAAGCTCTTGGAGCGTCCAGCCCCGAGTGAACCAGCTGCTTTTTTGGAAGTCTGATTCCCATGGCCTGGGGTCAATATCATCTTTAGTGTTGGAGAGAGGGTTCGACACATCCGATAGATAAACGTAGCATCGCGTGGCGTTGCGATACCAGCGGAACATAGAGTTGATCGCATTTGAAAGCTCAGCTTTGTTTGCTTTGTTGATGCAGCACGTGTCCACCCAGAAGTATTGCAGGCCATCCCGCTTAGCTTGTTGCGCGCAGAACTCGATCTTCTTGTAACCCTTCTTTCCCCTTCCCGTGCCATTTGTTACTTCGTCAAAGATGACCTCGTTGCCCTCTATCCAGGTATGTGAGAGTATAGCATAAGGAGGGATGGTGTCTAGGTCATCGAAATTTTTAAAACTGAACCCATTACTTGTGCATTTCAAGAGACGCATTACTTCGTGCAGAGCTTCAACGGGTATAGGAGCGAGGAGGGGAGCTTGTGAGGTGGCTTGAAGGCATCAGGCTGAGCGAAGAAACTAGGGCACTCTAGCTTATTCGTCTCTTTGAGAGCGTCAGGTCTAGCTTTTAGCGTTAATAATAACACAGGAAGGGGAACTGTAATCTTACATAAAAAGGTGGGTGACATTGAGAACGGTCGAGGGCATCGGGAGCTGATGTTGCTGTGTGAGCGAGTCTTCGACATGGGCTCTGCGGCTAGCTGCACAGCCGTGAATGTGGCGCAGCAAGGCAGATGCACTGAAGGCGGGGTGATTGTGGCCCTACGCTGATAGGCTGCCAAGACGCGTTGTCGACATATTCTGTTCCTGATTTGCCTGTGCAAATTCCGCTCCCTAGTGTGGCGAGCCAATGGCGCCATTTTATAGTAATTTGCAAGAAAAGTGGACGAACGCTTCAATTACGCTAGTAGGGAGGACGGCTGACCCGCTCCAGCCACAGGGTTGTGCAAGAGGCGTTGGACTTTCAAAGAATGATAATGGAGTGTTCGTGTGGATGGGTTGCCACCGAGAGCTGTGTCGCTCGCACCATGAGTTTCGAATCCGGCCTTACTATGCCGTAACAGGTTAGTTAATGTGGATCTCGGGAACGAGATCGATTTGGGACTAGGACCCCACTGCATGAAGTGGCAACTAACACTACCTTTCGGTCCAGGCAAAAGATTTCTATCAATTCAGTGGTGGAGTGAGACTTAAACCTCACTGTATGCTGCAACAACTCCTATCTGTGTCGTAGAAACAAGCTATCCCCTATCCGGACCCAGAGCAGTTGTTATCCATCTCCTGAGCCGCACCTAAAATGGCGCCATCACGAGCACTCAATCTAGGTTGAATGGAATTAAGCCACTCGCAGCGAAGCCGGCCTTGATGTGCTTGGCTGTGAATGCCTTCACCCGTGCAGGGCTGAACAGGGAGATGAAATGCTCCTTGCCGATTGTGTTGACACCTCCCCCGCTCTAGTCGCTCGACCTGTTCGCGGTAAGTTGGACCCCATAGTCATGTGACACCAAGCCTACTGCCTGGTAGGCAGGTACGCCACCATAGAGACTACCTATAGGCAGTAAGTGTTTCTTTGCAGGTTGAGGAGGTGTGTAATAACTATAAGTGGCTGTGTAACTCCTCGCTGAATTGACTGCATCATGAGCCGATGAAGTCATCGCAGGGCCGAGTCCTCAACAGGACGTTCCACAACCGTCTGTCACGCCAGTGTCAGCAGAAGGTCTCTTGTCCCTACAGAATCTGATCATCAAGCAGGGCGCCCATGCTTTAGACGAGAAGAGCAAACAAAACCTACAGAGACATCTCCAGAAATTTGCGAAAGCCGCCCAACTCTCCTTTGCCAAAGGGGCGCTCCAATAGAACCATATCCGGTTTCTATTGAAGGTTAATAATGAGGCTAAAGTTCGACGGCCCACGAAATCATTGGTAATAGGAACAGCTAAGGTAATGGGCTACGAGGAGCTTCAAGACGCGCAAGCGAAGCGTGCTGAAAAGGACGCTGTTAAAGCGGCAAAAACCAAGGCGAAACTAGGTCGGAAGCGAACGAAAGGGACTTTAGAAGTAGACGCGACAGAGCCACCGGCCAAGGTGGCGCGGATGAGCGAAGTGCTGGAGCCAATGCAAGCGGCGATATCGTCGTGGAGGGCCCTATGGCGCGAATGTTTTGGAGAATGCTCTCGAGCTTGCCTCCATCGTTATTCTAATCTAGGAGTTGCATCAACTGCATAGAAAGAACCACGTAATTTCAACAGAACTAACGTGTTTCACCACTCGGCGGCGCACACCACTCAGTGGTGCGCCCCACCAAAGTCAAAGCGCATTTTTGCACGATTGCACCACAACAACAGAATAAAATAAGCTGAAATTCTATGGAGAGCTTTCTTAGACACTGGTACACTGATTCCGTTTATGGCCTTCAATATGGCACTTCGAGCACGTTGGTGGTGCTCGCCGGCGAGCAGGATCACTGAATCTTTCCTCTAGCTCCCGCTCCCTATTTTCAACCATTGCAGCTAGGCGCTGGCCCTCCTCTGCCTGTAGAGCTCCTCCCTGAGCAATATACATACGCCGGTTCTGATCCTTCTGTCTGCGACGTTGATTTGCAGCCCGATACTGAGTAACTTCATACGTTGCTATAGTCTCCTTGTTCATGGATAAATAGCAAGCTTTAAAGACCTGTTTAATAATGGTAGTAGGACTCTGCGACCCGCGCTTGAGGATATCATCATATCGGCGAGCGTGCTTCTCGAGCTGAGCAACTGTATGAGGTGTTTCTGATGTCCAGGTCTCTCCGTGAGGTGTCAATGGGGGGGACGGCGTCATCGTCGTATTGATGACTGTGAGCGACGATAGAACACGCTGCGGGTCGGCTGGTATAAGACCTGTAGCTTCAAATCCGCTTTTAATTATCTGCCCTGTAAAGGCTGTGTTGTGAATTTGAACGTAGATTGATAGAAAGTCTTCCTTATCAATATGAAGGAGGCCGAATCTGGCGAGCTCTTGCACCTCATGTCCGTACGCGCGCTTCAGCGGAGAGAAACAGCCTACATCAAGCGGCTGGAGTAGATGTGACGTATGAGACGGCATACAGAGCGTAATAATTTTATTTTCCGTGCAGAAGTTGTCAAATTCCGGTGTAGCATGGCTGCTATGGCCGTCTAGTATCAGCAATCGGTAGGCTCCCTTCGTACAAGCTTTTGTATGCCTATCGAAATGCTGTACCCAGTCTAAACCTAGTCGATCATTCGTCCAGCCATTGTTACTGAGCGCTAGCATCCAGTCGGTAGGTAGATGACGATACCAGGCTGCTTGATGGAGCTTGCCTGCGAGGATGATAAAAGGCGGAATCGTCCATCCAGTAGCGTTGACTCCCTCAATCACAGTAACCCACTCGCGATTACCCGGTTGTATAACAACTGCTCGACCGATTGTATCAGAGCTAGTAACAACTTTTGACGTCGCTGCGACACCCATAGCAAATCCTGTTTCGTCGAAATTGTAGGTGTCTTCGTCTAGGATACCGTATTTCAGACGCGTCTCCTCTACACGTTTAAACCACGCGCTAATTACGACAGGATCCTCACATCTAGCACGCTGTGAATGGAATTTGCGATTCCATTTTGTCTGAAGCGTTGGCTGAGTATTGATAAAGCGTGTGGCCCAGTTCTTGCCGGTAGGCTGTGGTGCAGGATTCTGGCCGCGTTTTGCTAGTAAAGTATCCGCCATCCGTCGTACGTCGATGATCTGCGGCGGAAATCCTCGTCTGTCAAGCTCTAGTATCCACTCTACTAGGGAGTGCTCCTCTATAGGCTGTAGTTTTCGCTTTTTGCTATTTGACTGCGCGATTGGTGCTATGTCCTTGAGGCGACGCCGAAGGCTAGTCGCGGGGACATTGTATAGTTGTGCTGCTTTTCGAATACTCGGAACCTGGTGATTTTGAATGGCGCGCTTCGATAGATCTAGTCTACCTTCTTTTTGGAGCTGCAGAGCGTTGTGGGTGGGCGACATTGTGAGTTGTGTTGAAAGACGCGTCTTTTTTGGTAGGGGCGCGCCACTGAGTGGTGTGCGCCGCCGAGTGGTGAAACACGTTAGATGTCAACGATGATTCAGCACGCGTTTTGCGGTCGTCAGTGCTATTTGCCAACTGGTCCATCGGCAAGCGTGCACGTGCCACCATGGGTCAGGCGTGCCAGCCTGTAGTCGCGCATTCGCGCAGCATTGTTGCGGCCACTGTACAGCCTCACGGCTACCCACTGGAGGTCTGATGCGCCGCCATCGCCAAACCAAGAATGTGACACGGTCCACTAGAGCCAGCTTGCGATTCTCAGAACGCTGTTTTATTTTCAAGATATCCGGAGTTATATTGTCACTCGTTCTCTTATCCCTAGGCTGACCTCTACAGTGAAAGGGAAAACTAGCTGCCACACTCTCGTCGAGCCTCTTCTGTCTCTTTCCTACCGCACGCGGCCATCACGTATCCATATGAGTCGATGCGTCTTCTAAAGTACAAAGAAGATGGAGAGCTTACTATCATTAGCTTCGACGATAACGCGATACCTCCATATGCCATACTTTCACACACTTGGGGAGCTGATGACGAAGAGGTGACTTTTGCGGACTTTGTAAAAGGCGACGGCAAGGCTAAGCCTGGCTACGAGAAGATTCGCTTCTGCGGAGAACAGGCACGGCATGATGGTCTGCAGTACTTCTGGATTGACACATGCTGCATCGATACATCAGACAAGGCTGAGCATTCGTGGGCTATCAGGTCCATGTTTCGTTGGTACCAAAACGCGACGAAATGCTATGTATATCTATCAGACGTATCAACAAGGAAGCGGAAAGCCAGCAGTATACTAACTGGGTCTACTTGGGAGCCAGCTTTCAGGTCAAGTCGCTGGTTCACACGTGGTTGGACGCTTCAAGAGCTTCTTGCCCCTCGTACAGTCGAATTCTTTTCTAAAGAACGAGAGAAGCTTGGTGACAAGATGACGCTAACGCCATTAATCTACAAAATCACCAGTATACCGCACGAAGTGCTCGACGGAGCTCCTCTCTCCTGCTTTAGTGTCGACGAGCGGCTGCGGTGGAAAGGCGACAGGGAGACCAAACGTGACGAAGATGCGTGGTATTCATTATCAGGCATCTTTGGTGTTGAGATAGCGCCGGCTTACAGCGAAGGGCCAGCAAGCGCGTTCAAACGTCTGATGGACGAGATCCATAAGGGGGAAAGATGCATTCAAGACATACGGCATACGGATCCGCGTGACGACAAGAAGCGTATTGAAGACACAAAGGGTGGACTACTAGCGGACTCCTACCGCTGGGTTCTTGACAACAATACCTTCCAACAATGGCAACAGGACCCGCACAGTCGACTACTCTGGGTGAAAAGTGACCCTGGCAAGGGAAAGACGATGCTGCTCTGCGGCATCATCGACGAACTGCGGAGCTCGATGCCTAGATCCACCCTTCTATCGTACTTTTTCTGCCAAGCGACCGACTCGCGCATCAACAGCGCCACGGCCGTGCTGCGAGGGCTGTTGTACATGCTCGTGGCTCAGCAACCGTCATTTGTATCGCATATCCGCAGGAAGTACGATCACGCAGGCAAAACCTTGTTCGAGGATGCGAATGCATGGGTGGCCCTGAAAGAGATCTTCGTGGACGTGCTTCGAGACCCCAGCCTGAGCACGACGTACCTAATCGTCGACGCACTAGATGAATGCATCACTGATCTGCCTAAACTGCTTAAATTTGTGGCAGAGCATTCATCTGCGTCTCACCGCGTCAAGTGGATCGTCTCTAGCCGTAATTGGCCAGACATCGAAGCACAATTAGAGCAGGCCGGGCAAAAGGTAAGACTAAGCCTTGAGCTAAACGCAGAGTCGGTCGCCGCGGCGATCGATATCTTCATCCAGCAAAAGGTGGCCCAATTAGCGCAGGAAAAGCAATATAAAGTAGAGATTCGATCTGCCGTACTCCAACATTTAACGTCAAATGCTGACGGTACCTTTCTCTGGGTAGCGTTAGTATGCCAAGATCTGATAGCGACACCAAAATGGAACGTGCTAAAGAAGATAGCGCTATTCCCGCCTGGGCTAGACGCTTTGTACCAGCGGATGATGAACCAGATTAGCGAGTCAGATAGTGCTGAGATCTGTCAGCAGGTACTCGCGTCTACTGTGCTCTTCTATCGACCTGTTACGATCCCCGAATTTATCACGCTCGTGCAACCGCTCGACGACTTTGTCGATGATCTAGAGTCAGTGCGAGAGATTATTAGCCTTTGTGGATCATTCCTTACTCTTCGAGAAGACACGATATATTTTGTGCACCAGTCCGCAAAGGACTTCCTACTCACAAAGGCTTTTAAAAAGGTTTTTCCAGATGGCATTGAAACCGTCCATCAGATAATATATTCGAGATCGCTCGCAATCCTATCTAGGACATTACATAGGGACATATACGGGCTTCAAGAATTAGGATTTCCTGTCAAAAACGTCAAACCGCCTAACCCAGACCCATTGGCAGGGTCGCGCTATTCCTGCATTTACTGGATCGATCATCTCTACAACTCAAAACATGAATCTTGTGTACATAGTGTTAACGATGTACAAGTTACAGCCATTCTTGATCAGTTTCTACGGAAGAAGTATCTCTACTGGCTAGAAGGGCTAAGTCTATGCAAAAGCATAGAAAAGGGTGTAGTATCAATATCCAAACTATGGTCACTTTTGCAGGTACAGCATTCATAAATTATACGTCTAGATAACGTACTACTTCTAGGGGCTAACGTAACTAGGAGATGCGGGACCAAAATGAACTTACTCAGCTTGTTCAAGATGCACAACGATTCCTCATGTACCATAAAGGGGCGATCGAGGGTTACCCCCTCCAAGCATATGCTTCTGCGCTGTTGTTCAGTCCGAGGGGTAGTTTGATTAGACAGTTGTTTCAGCACGAAGCGCCAGAAGGAATCACTATTAAGCCAGCTATGAGTGACGGCTGGAGTGCGTGCCTGCAGACGCTCGAGGGCCATAGCCACACTGTCAACTCAGTGGCCTTCTCGCACGACTCGGCCCAGCTGGCGTCGGCGTCATGGGATAACACCGTCAAGATCTGGGATGCAAGCAGCGGGGCGTGCCTGCAGACCCTCGAGGGTCATAGCAGTTGGGTCTACTCAGTGGCCTTCTCGCACGACTCAACCCAGCTAGTGTCGGCGTCAAGCGACAGGACGGTCAAGATCTGGGATGCAAGCAGCGGGACGTGCCTGCAGACCCTCGAGGGCCATAGCGGTGGTGTCAGGTCAGTGACCTTCTCTCACGACTCAACCCAGTTCGCATCGGCGTCGTATGACAGGACTGTTAAGATCTGGGATGCGAGCAGCGGGGCGTGCCTGCAGACCCTCGAGGGCCATAGCCACACTGTCAACTCAGTGGCCTTCTCGCACGACTCGGCCCAGCTGGCGTCGGCGTCGAGCGATAGGACCGTCAAGATCTGGGATGCGAGCAGCGGGACGTGCCTGCAGACGCTCAATGTTAGCAAGGCCCTTCATAACTTATCCTTTGACTCCTGTCTTTATACTGAAATAGGTCCTGTCAATCTCTCAAGCCTAGAAGCTCCTAGCATGAGAGATATCGCGGAACCTAAAAACCCCCTGCACGTAGGCACAAATCTTAGCTCAAACGGCATATGGATCAAGCACGCCGGCAGAAACATTCTATGGATACCATCTGAGTACCGGCCATCATGCTCGTCGGTGTCAGGGAACATGGTTGCAATCGGCGTTGGCTCTGGAACAGTATGGACTTGCAGTATTAGCCATCGACTTAGTGATATGTTATTAACAACATAAATATTCATTCTGTTTCTTTTTCCTTTTCTTACCTCTATTCTTTAGTAGACAGAAATACACATAAATGTAATGTGTCTCCCTGTGTCAGATAAGAGGCATAAAAACTGAAGTATACGAATACTGCATCGTGGACGGTATCACCTATGTATCATCGATGTATCAGGTCTGTGTTTAAAAAGGAGAGAAAACAGAACCAACAAAATACAATAAATTCTGATCCACGATCATGACCAAAAAGATTCATTAAATTCTGACAGATCTAATCAAGTAGTTACAATATAAAGTAACTGGTGTTAAGTAGTTAGTTCTTTAGAGTATTCTATAGATGTGCAGTACTAGTAGTGTTAAATGTAGAAGTATTAGATAGTAGTATCCTCGTAGATTATCTTAAGTTAATTATAATATACTGTAGTAGCTACATTATATAAGTCTATATATATAATTATCTTATAGGATTCCTATTAGGCTCTCTCTAGGTTTTCTAGGTTTATCTCCGTCCTATTGTCAGATACAAGCAGCGATCGTACGCGATACAGCATTGTAGCACAAAGCTCGGGTGTAACCACTTGGCACACACACACTACATAAAAAGGAAAAAAATAGCAAAGAACTTAATGATGAATACAATGAAAAACCTATCAACATACCTCATCGCATTTGAGCATTCTATCTGACAATTAAGAGTCTCACTGTCTCAATTACACTCTGAAACAATGTCGCTGTCGACAATGCGAGAACCAACCGTACTCCTAATGGACTACACGACGTACACGCCATGGCTGCAACAGCTAGAAACGCGATGCGTCTCCCTTGACGTGTGGGAACAGATAGATCCTACTCAAAATACTCCTCTGAAAACGAAACCAAGAATCCCAACCGAGCCAGACATCACGAAGTACGAGAGAAAGACGACGCTTGGTATCGACGACAATGGAGCACCTCTGCGACCAGAGGCCCCGTCCGAGCTCTCAACAAACGGCCTCAAGGCGTGGAAGGAGGACACCGACTTCTACAAACTCCGCCTTGAGTCATACAAGATAGCAGACAGAGACTATCGCGAAGAACGGGCGAATATGGACAAAGTGGTGGTATATATCCAACAATCAGTATCACCCCACCTCATGAAGAACTGCTGTAAGCCAGGTGAACCAATTCGAACGTGGCTCATCAGCCTGAAACAAACCGTCGGAATAGACGCCGAAGAAGAACGGTTGCGAGCACGTCACCGATACCTAGCCGCCCTCAAACCAATGAGACAGCCCGGGAGTTGGGACACCTGGCTCTCGGAATACGACCACGCCGCAACGAACGCGGAGACCGAAGGGGTCGCTGAAATACAGAATATACAAGATATCGTACAAGACTTTCTTGACTCAGTCATGAAGATAGCACCAACCTGGGCAACGACATTCCAGGACTATGGTCGGCGAGAACAAAATATGACTCGCAAAGAAATGATGAAACGCTTCCGAGAACACATGAGCAAGTACCACCCTTTAAAGGGGAAGCAGCAGAGGGGCGCCTTTACTGTAGGGAACACCTCATTTCTCGCTGCTGGTGGTGAATCCACCCCGGGCACTGACAGGGACGCCTCTCACGTTGCCGATAGCGCACCATCCACTCCAACCACACAGGGGAGTCGGGGAAGACCTCGTCAAAAACGAACTTTTGGTCAAAATACCATATCCAAGCAGTCCTCAACAGGGGATACAGCGGCAGCTGAAGGAGTAAAATGCCCTGCTTGTGAACAACGCCATGGACTAGAGAATTGTTACTATGTCCACACAAATAAAGCACCAGAGTGGTTCACACCTCGCTCAGGAATCGCAGCGATGGTAAGGCACCGACTGGAACATGACGCTGACCTGCAAGAACAGCTTAGGAGCGGGAAAAGAGCTCGCACAAAAACACCAACCATCAAAACGTCAACGTCTCAGACACCCGAAATGTCTACGGAGTGACTAGAGGGACGGAAGATTTCAACGATTAATGCTGCCTTAACTGCTGCATCATTTCGAGCAGAAGCTTCAGACTATCCACTGAGGCACTCGTTTATTTTGGACTCAGGATCCACGATACACATCACGAACGATCGTAACCGAGTCCGAGACCTCAGTCCGCCTACGGCTGCAGACTGTATTTGGGCCGGAAATACACGGATCTGGATACAAGGATACGGATCAGTCCTACTCGACCTCATCGGACCGAACGGGCCGACTAAACTCGAACTGCGCAACGTAGCCTGGTGTCCAGACATCCTGTGTAATTTGGTCTCTTTTAGACTACTCAGACAGCAAGGGATGTGGTGGGACAACCAGAGTGACCCTACTGCTCTGAAGAGACGGGATAACACTACAATCACACACCTGAAGGAGGCACATGGCCAATGGATACTCGAACACCAGGACAAGGGCGAAGCCGCCTTCTTCACGAAAGCAATCAACTCCCGCACCAAGCGATCAGCACAGAAGGCCGACGCCATGCGGTGGCATAGGCGAATGGGACACCCAGGACCAGCAGCAATCGAGCACTTAGTCCAACAATCTGAGGGGGTGCGCATCAAAGGAATCACCACTGTACAATGCAACGCATGTGGAAGAGCCAAGACTAAACGCCAGATAAGACGCACACCCCGAGTACACGACCAAGGGCCTGGGGAAAGACTCGCTATTGACTTCCACACGTACGAGGAAGGAAGTTCAACAAAAGAGAAGAGTCAGATGCTAGTTACTGATCGGTACTCTGGTTTCATGTGGGATTTCTACTTCAAGGACAATCGACTCGGAAAGTCCATTATCGGGTTCCTGGATATCATCGTCCGCTTCCTGAAGAAGCAGTACAACATTACAGTCAAGGTCATCGAATGCGACGGAGAGATCGCGACTACTAAACCCGAAGTTTCAAGATGGTGTACCGCGCGCTCAATTCGATTGGAGCCTTCCGCCCCAGACACTCAATCCCAGAACGGTGGAGCTGAACGCTCAGGGGGTGTGGTAAAAGACAAATCGCGCACGATACGATTAGACGCAAACCTACCATGGGAACTGTGGCCAGAGATCGTACGAGCAGCAGTGTACCTATACAATCGAACGCCAAACTACTCAAACGCCTGGAAATCACCCTACGAAGTTTTCTTCACTACGGCAGCCCTGTACGATGGCATAATTACCTCCCCGCGGAAACCGAATCAAGCCCATCTTAAGGCATACGGTTGTAAGGCATTCGCCCTTACCGACGATACACTTCGAGGCAAATCGCGACTCCAACGTCTCGACCCCAGAGCATGGATAGGATACCTCGTTGGATACCGATCCTCCAATATCTACAGAATCTGGATTCCATCCATGGCCAAAGTAATCAGCACTCGAGATGTAGTGTTTGATGAAGAATTAATATTTGACGGGAAGACGGAAGACCTTATGGACAACCTTATGCACAGCACGCTAAACGAGATAGCTGCATGGATGAGGACAGTTGAACTGCCAGAACCAACCCATGAGGAACCAGAGACCCAAACGTTTTATGAAGACGACACCATTCAAGACTCTGAAACGACCCAGCAAGGTAACCAACCGGGTTACTATCAAGGGAGGAGGATCAACTACACCTACCCCTCTCCGCCAACTACTCCGCCGCCAGTAGCTCTGCTTACGCAACTTTTATCTGGCGAGCATCAAGGAGATAGCCAAACAACATCTGGCTCATCAAAAACGATTCCTTGGGAAGCGGCCTTTATAGCGGGCACCCAAGCAGGGCACGTTGGAACCCACAATGGGAAGATAATCGACAAGGCCCAGATGAAGCGAATGTTGGCCCAAGGATTAAAGCCACATCAAAGCGAGTTACCGCCGCTGCCAACTTCTCACACAGGAATTGAGAAACATCCTCTCTGCGAATGGTTCAAGGAAGCTGAGAAAGAGCACCTTAAAAGCCATCACAAGATGAAATCATGGTCCGAAGTGCCAATAAAGAAGATCAAACTGACAAGACAACAGATCCTCGATTGTATGTGGGTGTATACCTACAAACTAGACAAGAACCATCACTTGCTGAAGTGTAAGGCGCGACTCGTCGTCCGAGGTGACCAACAAAGGAATATTACCTCACAAGACACTTACGCAGCTACTCTCGCCAGCCGTTCATTCCGAATGCTGATGGCAATAGCAGCTCACTACAATCTGGAGCTCAAGCAATACGATGTCACGAACGCCTTTGTCCACGCAACCATGGATCAAGAAGTATACATGAGAATGCCCCACGGCTACCGAAAGCCCGGAACGATACTCCAGGTAAACAAGGCTTTATACGGTCTCCGGATCTCCCCTCTCCTCTGGCAAAAGGAATTCACATCAACCCTCAAGAAACTTGGCTTTCAGAACGTCCCTCACGAGCCATGCTGCCTAATTAAAGACGGAATTATCATATTCTTCTATGTCGACGATATCATTCTTGCATACAGCAAGCAGAAGGAGACTGAAGCCCAGCAAGCGATTCAACATCTTAGAGACAAGTACTCTATCACAGGTGGAGATGATCTTCAATGGTTTCTTGGAGTTGAAGTCATTAGGAACCGAGAGCAGCGCAAGATCCAGCTATCACAAGCAGCATACGCGGACAAGATCAGCCGCTTAGTCGGCAGAAAAGACATCCGACATGACACTCCAATGGCAGCCATTGAACTAAAGCCCCGAGACGGCCTAGCTACTCCATCAGAAATCAACAAGTACCAACGCAAGATTGGATCTCTGCTATATGCAGCTGTTACAACCCGACCGGACATCGCCTTTGCAACATCAAGACTGGCCCGATTCCTTATGAACCCTGGCACTGAGCACCATACAGCAGCTGACCGAGTTCTCCTTTACCTCCAAAGCACCAAATCAAGAGCCCTTGAGCTTGGTGGAGATGACTGTCTTGAAGTAGCGAGCGATGCCTCGTTTGCAGACAACACAATCGATAGAAAGAGCTCGCAGGGATACACAATCAAGTTATTCGGCGGTTTGATTGCTTGGAAAGCAAGTAAGCAAGATACAGTCACAACATCGACTACAGAAGCTGAGCTTCTTGCGCTATCACAAGTGGCAAAAGAAGCTATATTCATATCACGACTACTTAAGGAACTGCAAATCAATCTGCCTGAGGACACAATCACGATACAATGCGATAACACTCAAACCATCCGGCTAATCAATAATGAAGTCTCACGGCTGCAAACCAAGCTCCGGCATGTGGACATTCACAATCATTGGCTGAGACAGGAGGTGTCAAGAAGAAGTATTCGGGTCATCCATGTCCAATCGGCTGACATGCTAGCTGATGGCTTTACAAAGGCGTTGCCAGCCAACAAATGGACACAGTTTCTAAGCCAAATGGGCCTGGTAGAACTCACAGGAAGCAGAGAAATAACAGCAGCACGCCTTGAAGAGATCCAAAGCCAAATTGAGAAGCTAGAGATCGAACAGGCGTAGCTAGACGGCGATCAATGCTCCTTGTACACGACCTCGAGATTCACTAGAAGACAACGGAAGTGGTTCTTGTCCAGCTTGAAATGGTTTCCAAGCTGAGGGGGTGTGTCAGATACAAGCAGCGATCGTACGCGATACAGCATTGTAGCACAAAGCTCGGGTGTAACCACTTGGCACACACACACTACATAAAAAGGAAAAAAATAGCAAAGAACTTAATGATGAATACAATGAAAAACCTATCAACATACCTCATCGCATTTGAGCATTCTATCTGACACGAATTAGTCAAGTGTGCCAAGACACCCACCAAAACATTTTATCCCTCTACCTCATCACCACCATGCCTGTAAATTCGAAGATTCAGGACAATACGCGATAAGGAAGAATCGACTGTGCAATAAAAGCGTTACAAAGGAACGAAATCTCAAGTATTAGGAGAGCAGCGAGTATATATCGCGTAAACCATGAAACACTCAGACGTCGCCTCCAAGGCTACCCTGCACGCACCGAAACCGTTGCAAACAACAGAAACCTTGACGATGATGAAGAACAGACATTGCTGAGTGGATATTGGACCTTGCCGCCCGCGGATACCCCCCTCGCAAGCGTATGGTTGAAGATACCGCAAACTTGCTACGTCGACTGCGGGGTAACCCACCAGTTGGTGTCAATTGGGTCAACAACTACGTTGGACGCAACCCTAAAGTGCAAATTGCGCAGAGCAAGAAATACGACTACCAAAGAGCAGAACGGGAGGACCCTGAGGTGATCAAGGAGCATTTACAGCTTCTCAAGAATGTGGCGAACAAGTATGGCATACAAGACGATGATATCTACAACATGGACGAGATAGGCTTTCTAAGAGGTGATATTGGTACAGCCAAAGTTGTGACGGCAAGAGATGGCCCTAAATACCACATACAGCCTGGTGATCGTGACTGGATGACGGTTATTGAATGCATAAATGTCGCCAAACGCCGCATACCAGCCATGGTTATCGCTAAAGGGAAGGTGTTCCAGAACGTCTGGTTTGATAAGGACGCAGGCCTTCCAGATGACTGGGTAATCGCCCATAGCGAAACCGGATGGTCTAATGACAGATTAGGTTATATATGGCTTACAGAGGTGTTTGACCCTTGTACAAAGCAACACACCAAAGGCGTCAATCGACTCCTCATTATGGATGGACACAGCAGCCACTGCTCAGAGCCATTTGAGACCTACGCAAGGAAAAACAACATTATCCCGTTATGGCTACCCTCACATTCCTCGCATATTCTGCAACCATTAGATGTTGCCTGCTTCAGTTCAGTTAAGAAGCGCTATCGTCGAGGGGTAGAGATGTTGGCTCGTGATGGCCAGAACCACGTTGATGTGGACGACTTCCTTCGCATCTACGCTGCTGCTCGTCCTCACGCGCTGAGTAACAGCAATATCGAAAGCGCCTTTAAAGCCACCGGCATTTTTCCATTCAATCCCGATGAGGTGCTTGACGGGTTGGGTGTGATCAACCCAGCACCACCCTCTGAGCCTTGTTCGTCCTCAACAAATTCGGTCACCAACACACCCAAAACGGTGCGCCAGATTGAGAAGCAACAGAGAGCTATAAGACGCCGACAACATGTGCTTGAGCGGCGGTCCACGTCACCTACGATGGTGGCAATGAAAAAGATAGCGAAGAGCGCTAAATTGGCTTTACAAGCGTCAGCAATTATCACCGAGGAACTCGAGCGTTCGAAGGCTCTCAACGCTAAAGTAGTTAAAAAGCGCAACGTTAAAGTTAATTATATTACCCAAAGAGAGAATCTTACAATCAAGGAGGCAGTTGAGCTATCACAGGAGTCTATAGCACCTCCAGAAGCTACACAAAGTGCAGACTTGTCGGCAATTCAATATTGATTGATAAGGGTGATATTGATATTGAATTGATATCCAGACCCAAGATTGATATTGAATTGATAATATTGCCAAGAATCACCCGATTGGGACTAGCATATAGAATCTATGGTGTTTCAGACACTTTGGGCACCTATAGTCCGGAAAGCCCATTGTCATCGCTTTCTACTTCGGCTGTGATATTGCCAGGATCTTCTGCCGGTATGTAGAGTGTCTGGATAAGCCCGTTCTTATTCCAATTACCCAGAACCTCTGTCATCTCCACAATCCATGCTCCTAGCCTAGCTCTGTCCCATGAGATAGTTCTCCGTACGCCTGAGAAGACGCGCTCGGCTTCATCAGACATTGGAGGAATAGAAAGGATATCCATCGCCATTTGATGAAGCCGAGGGTATTCTAGTCGCTGCTCCTCTTTACACCACCACTCCAAAGGAGAGCAAGTGATCTTACAAGGCTTTGCGTTCACAAATTTCTCGAATTCATCCTCCTCTTCCTCCTCTTCCATAACGTCAAGCTCCGCCGCAAGCCTCTCAAATTTTGAGAGTTCTGGTTGTGAATTATCCGCCTCCTTCTGCGACTTTAGAAGAGGCAGATCCTTATAATTTGCCCAAATCTCTCTTGCGGTAGTAAGGGCCGGTTCTCTCCAGGAGGATACCCAATTGATATCAATATACTTGAGGCGGCGTCGGGGATGGAGGAGGAGGGCTGTGGTATAGGCAGGCGCTTCGTCAGAGGATTTGTAATACTTGTCAAGGACATACCACCCCATATTAATGGAGTTGACTATATGGGAGTTGTTTTTATATTGAATCTACTTAAGATTAGCAGTATAAATAAGTTTTTTATCAGCAACATACCTTTGCTTCCTCGTAGTGTTTAAAGAGGATATCCATTGTCCAGAGAGCTTGGTCAAGCGATGACCAGTTAGCTTCCTGTGTAAGTGTTGCTTGATTAAATGGCTGTAAGAATTCAAGAGTCATTGTAAGAGTCTCCCAATCTTCCGCAGAAAGAACAGCGCCACCAAGGGCTCTATGATGCTTTTGACAGAACTTATTCAAAGCATCCTGCTTCTCAACGGCCAATGCAATCAACTTGTACCAGGAGTTCCAGCGTGTTGCGTTATCGATGCCCAGAAGCTTCCCAGCAAGTGCCTCCCACTCATCAGTCAATATAGTGGAGGAGCGAATATAGACAGCGATACCATGGAGGCTCCCAAGCGCTCCATTGGACTGCCACCTAGCCTCGTTAAGGAGTCGCATTCTTTTGCCTTTCTTGTCGCCTCTCTTCTCACGAAGCTGCTCTTGCAATGCTTCAACCACAGTGATATCTGACTCCTCTTTTGCAGCCTCAATGGCAGCCTCAAGGGCTTCTACTGTAGTTGCAAAGAGGAAGGCATCAAGAGATAGATTGATTATATGACCGCTGCATCGAATCCGCCTCTTTTTTGCATTGAATAACACCCCAATTTTTGTAAGAGCATTTGCAATAGCCCTACAACAAGTGTCGTTACTGGAAGCATTATCCCCAATAATATAGCCTGTCTTCTCCGTAACCTCATAGGCTTGTATTGTCTCGAGAATATGCCTTGCCATCGTCTCGCCGCTGTGAGAGAAGCGACACTGTGGGAGGGAGAGGAGAGCTTTGCGGAGGGTGTAGTCGTGTCCAACGAATTGCGCGCAGATGCCAAGGAATGATTTCCGGTTTGCCGATGACCAGAGATCGATAGAGTAGTGGATTTGAGACTTTGCCCTGTGTAGGCGCTCCTTAATGGTAGCGTAGTGTGTTTTAAAGCTTCGCTCAATGTGGACAGGTATAGTAGTGTGTGACTCGATAAGTAGGTTTTCGACCTCTGGATTAACTGCCATTAGGAGCGCTTGGTATTCTGGCCATTCAACACAGTTGAAAGGCAAGCGGCGGCGAGTAACAAGCTGGATTTGTGCCTCGTAGAAGGCGTCTTTGTTAAGCGCCTTCGTAAGAACCTCCTCCACATCCTCGGTATTCTTCTCTACCTGCTTCTTTACCGACATTTGAAGGGCTGCTTGGAGAGAGACTTGCCGTACTTTCTTTCCCTTCGGCTCTTCAACATCAACGTAGACTTGATGTAGATTCGCCATATGAGTCCTAGCGTTAGTGGTAATAGCAGTAGCCCAGGGTTTCCCATAGCCGTCACAGTCCTTACAATACATCAGTGATTGCCCTGACTTATCGCGCATTGCCTCATCATTCTCTGGCTTCCGAAAGTGTGTCCATATATCAGCAGCACGCCTCTTTCTTGACTTTACGTCCTCACGGCTACGGTCAGGTCGATGTGGTTTGTCATTGAGGAAGCGCCATGGGCTAGGAGAGGCTCTGGAGGAAGGCGTAGTGGGTAGAGAGGGTGTGGATGAGGAGGAAGGAGGTCGGATAGGCCGACCTTGGGAGTTCTGGGAGGCCATAACGTTGTAGAATGGTTTATGGCGGTGGTTGTGGAGCATGCAGCAGAGAGATAAACCGGTAGATACCCTGGGATTTGCACGCAAAAGGTGCAAAAAAGGAAAACGCGAAAGGACGCGAAAGGGCGCGGAAGAACACCAAAAAAGGCGAAAAAAGGCGAAAAAAGCAAAAAGGTGGTGAGAAGTGGGTGTGCACGTGCCCTTATCAATACTTATCAATATTGAATTGATAACGATATCCCATATTGATATTGCCTACTTGGATGAATATTGATATTGATTGATAAGAACATTGATAAGCACATATTGCCGACAAGTCTGACAAAGTGAAGGTGGCGATGCGACACCACAGGATTCAAGTCGAGCTCTGCGCCGCTGTAGGGGGTGTATGTCAACCGGGCATAATATAAGGACTTGCCCAACACGTAAGAGCCTTTGCGCAATGTAATCATCATACAAAATTAGATGGAGGTGTCAGAATGCAAGAAGATGGTGGTGTTGTTCGTGGTGCCAAGAAATGCCTGACTAATTCGCTTGTGTGACTAACTCGCTTGTGAAGTACGTTACTACTAAGTAGTTGTTGAGATTGCATGGGTTGGTTTTCCTGATTTTTGGTGGGTTTTCGCGTTCGCGGTTGACTGGTATTCGCAGGTGACTGGTGGAACACGTTAGCTGAGATGCTTACTAAGCCAACTACAACACCACGAAAGTATCGCGAGATCGCTCGTACAGCAAACGCAATAGCCTCATTAAAATCGAAGCTAAAACATGTTGCTGAACAGTGCTTGATTTGGATCGGACTGGTATGGATTGGAGCTGGATATTGACTCATCTGCTTCGGACTGGATTGACAGCTGCTGTGGATTGGATCCGATGCGTCTGGAGCTCCTGGAGCTCCAATGGTTATACCTAATTCGGTAATAGTACGTCTAGTCTTGGTGTTTTGATTGGTTGAGAAGCTCTCGAATGCGCGGACCACCTAGCAACATGAGACTCATGACTCTATCGATAGTTTTACTACCAATTACACGCAAAAACGCGTCGCAGAGCATTTTTTGCATGTACACAAATGGCTCTATATAACAACCTGCAGGCAAGTAGTGAAAACTTACCTCACCTTCCTCAGTCGCCATCATCACCATGTCTAATATCTTTGAACTATTGGGTCGCCGCTCGCTGTCCGATAGTGATAATATTATTCTTGCTCCTCCGTCTATTAATCCTCAATCTAATCCTTCCCTACAGCAAGATGAGTTCAAGCTACAGGGCAAAATCTATGTGCGGTGTTGCTCATTAGTAAAGGGCCCAAAGGCAACAAAAAAGCGCCACTCAATTATCTGGTTATATGGTGAGGATATCCAGCTTCGAACAAATTCAGCAAAGAGATTCTGGTACTGCTACCTATGCGAGAAAAAGCGGTGTCAGCAAGAGCTTCCTATCGTCGATAAAGGCAACTCAACTTGTCTTGACCACCTCAAACACTCCCATAAGATTGACCCAAAGACGGGTGAACGTATTGCCAATGGCGATCTGAATCAGACAACAATCAATGGCCCATCTATTTCCAATTTAATATTCCGGCGAAACTGGGAGCTCTTTAAAGAACTCCTTATCCGATGGATTGTCTACTGCCATATTGCCTTCTTCCAGAGTGAGAATGAGTACTTCCGCGACATGCTCTTCTATATTGCACCCTGGTTATCTGAATATCTTCCAAAAGCGGGCAGGACGATCCGTAAATGGGTGATGGCTAAGTTTATGTCAAGAAAGGATATATTGAAGAAGGAACTAAGTGAGGCTCATAGCCGTATTTCAATATCCTTCGATGCCTGGACATCACCAAGCTGTGTCGCTATTCTTGGCGTAGTGGCCCATTTTATTGATAAGACAGGCAAACGTCGCACAGCTGTTCTGGCCCTCCGTCGACTGCGAGGAATACATAGCGGCGAGAACATGGCGGAGGTCATGCTGCAGATCCTTCAAGAGTACGGTATTAGCAGACAAATTGGCTTCTTTATGGGCAGAGTTGCTAACAAGCCGGCCAGGCCGGCCAATGCTTTCGGCCTGGCCGGCCTGGTTTTACGCCAACCAACGGCCTGGCCTGGCCGGCCTGAGTAGTAGAAAGAGCGTGGCCTGGCCGGCCTGGCCTGGGAAAAGCCTGAAAAGCCTGAATTGGTATTACTAATCTAATTTCTTGAACCTTGATTGGCCCATTTCTTCATCTAACCATTCGTCTTCCTCTGGCCATTCCCAAAGCTTGTATAATTTATCGACAGCGTCGCCACTGAGGGAGGAGGCATTTAAGTTTTTGTTATCTAAGTAGATCAGCAATACGCCCATATTGAGGGTATTAACTTACCTGCAAAGCCTTTGCTGATCCAGCTCCTAACGCACGTCAACGCAGCTGTAAGCTGGCCGGATAGCTTCCTCCGTTTTGGTTCTAACATATCTCCAACTTCTGAAAAGAGGCGCTCACAATCAGCAGAAGCAGCAGGAATTGAGAGTATATCAAGGGCCATCCGAGATAGATTCGGGTATTCTGTAGATAGAGAGAGCCAATAAGCAATCGGATCAATTGCGTGGGGGTGATCTCTTGGAAGGTTATCCACTCTCTTCCACCGTATAAACTCATCTCCCACGTCGTCTCCTGGCGTCTTAACGGGCCCAGTATATTGATCGATATCGTCGTCAATCTCAGCGTCATACCTTACGCGTTTTGGCCGTGGCGGGGTCTCTGAACAGTTACCAGATTCACCCTTGTACGACTGCCAGAGAGCTTGAAACTGCGCGTTGTTATAGTTAAGCCAGTGAGGGGTATCCAGCCAAGAGTTTTCGCAATAGAATTTGTACTGGGGATGGAGGATTGTGGCCGTGTAATACGCTGGAGAGTCGTCGAGCTTGACGTAGTATTTGCGAAGCTTCTTCCAAGCAGCGCGAATGTTGTAAAGCTCATGATCTTCGGGAGCGTCCGCCTCGTTATAGTCAACATCTTTTAAGAAGTCAAACTGGCTCTCGTACTTGCGGAGGAGATATTCAAAAGTTGGAATAACCTCGTAAAGAGCACCAAAACGCCCACATTTTCCTCGTCCTTCGAGTCTCTTTGAAGCAACCTTGAGTGGCTGTAATATCCGAATATAGTCTATAATAACATGCCAATCCTGGGCCGTCAAACCTTCGGTCCTCATCCAATCAGGTACGTCAACCAGCGCGGCGTTTGGGTTGCGGGCGACCCGAGTAGCCATTTCCATCCGATACTGTCCAATATGGTATTGCATGTACGCGTCAAGGGGTTGTTGTAGCTCAACAGCGCGCTCAAAAGCGTCGTGATATGAATTCCAGCGGGTAGTGCTAGGTTTCTTGATTTCTTTGACTCGAAACTTTGGATCCGGTAGCTGCTCGTTGGCCTTGATCTGAAAATCGCGTAAGAGGTCGTGTTGCTGCGGAGTTGAGATGTACGCTATTACGTCTCGGAGCATGCCTAACGGCCCGTCTTTTCTCCACTCTTGCAGATATCTTGCCTCTAATTTGGCTTCTTCAGCGCTCTCCCTAGTATTTGCTTCAAGTGCTTTCTTATCAATGCCGAAGATTACGGTTTGGCCAACAAGGTTAAGCGTGTGAGGGCCGCAGCGTAGTCTCCGGTGGGTACCGTTGAAGTAGTGGTGTTTTGCGAGGATGTCGACAGCAACGTTATTGGAGCCAATATTGTCGAGTACGAAATAGCCAACCTGGCTAGACTCGATCCCGAACTTCTGGATTACGTCATTGACAACCTCACCAAGCCTCTCGCCCGTGTGAGCACCGGCTAGCTGTGGTAACGCAATGGGATATTCGTGTTTATTGCCATCGTCATCAAGATAGTGTATATGGACGCCAAGAAACGCTTTCTTGCCACCCTTTGCCGTCCAGCCGTCAAAGGTAAAGTGTATTAGTGAGCGCGCTGATGAGAGATGCCGGCGTACGGTAGAGAGGAGTAGATCGTATTGTGTTATTACAAAATGCGTAACTGACTGGTGGTTCTTCCAAACCGCTGTTGCGGCTTCAGGGTTAGCAGCAGCAATCATCTCTTTAAACGCAGAAGTCTCGAATTCGCGTAACGGATGGTTATTTTGAAGGAGCCAGATGACGGCTTTCATCCGAAAAGACTGTACGTCAAAGTGGCCAATCTCATTGGCTATCTCCTGAGAGACCTCAAACCCGCCTTCAATAAGGCCCCGTAAGGTTTGTTGACTGGACTCCATCTGGACAGTAACTTTTCCGTCCTTACACAATCTATGGCCAGGTCTGTTCATCCCTAGATGGCGTGCGGCAGCTGAAACAGATGATGTAACATCAAAGATATGATTATGAGTGGACTTCTTAAGATGGCAATGTCTACAGACGAAAAATGTCCGTTTTGGGTTCTTCAGCGAAGCCACACGGTATCCGTACTTGTAGATCCAGCTCGGTTGCCTCTTCTGCGTTCGGAGAGGCTTAATGTATTGCTTAATCGCTTCCCACTGAATCCCATCGTAATTATCCGTATATCGCTCATCATAAGAGGAGATATCGCTATCGTTAGGGGGGAGGGCTTCGGCGGCAGTTGCGGCAGCGGTCTCGGTTGGCGCGTCAAGGAGAGCGCTACGGAGCTCCTCCTCGAAGGTTTGAATATTTTCCTGAGTAGCCTGTGTATCACGGGTGCGCATTTTCGATCGGACTTGACATGGCATGGTAGAGGTCTTTAACGGAGGAGTTAGGCTCGAGGAAAGTTCCAGTATTAAAGGGTTTAAGCCAATCACAATCTCCCAGGTAGCACTTGGAAAATTATGATTAGCTCGTGTTGCTTAAACCCTGTCGGTGAGCCTTGGCAAAATTTTGGCGGCTAGTTCATCCGATCTCAACTCAACTGAACTTTGATTTGTACGGCTTCATATACATACCTACCAGGCCGAAACCAGGCTACCAGGCCGCGACCTTCGGCCTGGCTTGGCCGGCCTGGTTTTCTGCGAGTCGCGGCCTGGCTTGGCCTGCTTGCTTAAAAGCAGGCCGAACAGGCCGGCCAACCAGGCCGGCCGGCTTGTTAGCAACTCTGTTTATGGGAGACAATCACGAAGCAAACGATACCTGCGTCGAGGCAGTCCTCCAAGAGCTTTTCCCATCGATGACAGCAAAACAGCGTAAAAGACGTCGACTACGATGCGCTGGCCATATTATTAACCTCTGTGCGCACGCATTTTTGATGGGGAAGGATGCTGAAAAGATTGCTAGAGAAATGGACACAGCTCTGCGTGAAGGAGACTTGAAGAAAGTTGGTGATCTTTGGAGGAAGCGCGGAGCTCTTGGAAAGCTCCATAATCCTATCAAATATATCCGTTATTCGCCGGGGCGTCGTGACTTCTTTGAGGGTCTGTCTGGAGGTGAGGAGCTTGAGCAATTTGATGGATTGCAGGTGAGTTAGCTAAGCGAGATATATTAACAGTCAATTTGCTGACCGCCTACCATAAGTATTACGTAGGCGGTCAGAAAGGCTTGACACTACTCCTCTTATACTAGTAACTGTAACTAATTAATCTATTAAACAGCTTATTCAAGACAATGCCACACGCTGGGACTCCTTTTTTGACGCGATCCATAGAGCTCTTGTGGTTAAGGAGCGTATTCAGATGTTCTGCGCGCAGTGGGTGCCATCTAAGAACACTAAGTCAATTAATAAGGATGATATCCTTGAGCCACAGCATTGGAAGCAATTGGAGCACCTCCATGACCAGCTAGAGTCCTTTGACGAAGCTACGTCAATGGTTCAAGGCCATAACACAAATGTTGCAGATCATTTCCAGACGCTGGATTGGCTCCTACTCCAACTCGACCTAGCTAAGCAGAAGTTCAATCAGCTTTATATTGATGAGCAGACACCCGAGTATAAGTGGCTTGCTGGAGCTGCGGACGTGTCATGGGCGAAGTGCAATAAATACTATAACATGGCAGATCAGACCGCGGCGTACTATACTGCAATTATTACGAATCCGACGTTGAAGACGGCCTGGTTTCAGCAACGCTGGGGCGACCACCCGATTCGATCTACATGGTTAAAGAATAACGTTCTACCGGCTCTAAAAGAGGTGTGGCTCCAAGAATATAAAGGCAGGTCTTCCTCGCAGTCACCAATATCAACCCCTTATCACCAGCGCAGCCGCAGTCCAAGACGCTACACATCTTGTAGGGAGCATAAGCGGCTCAAATTAAATCTAACCCCGGAACCAACTCCTTCAGCGCCTGATGAGCTTGAGGAGTATCTTGATACAAATCTATATATCACTAACGAGGAGTACTTTGACCCTATTCAGTACTGGAACGACCGCTACTTTAGCCAGCCTGATCTCGCACAATTCGCTCTTGATGCTCTTGCTGTCCCTCCTATGTCTGATGAATGCGAACGGTTATTTAGCAGCGCTAAGATACTTATCACCCATCGCCGTTCCTGCCTTAAGACGGACATTATTGAGGCAAATGAGTGTCTTCGAGCTTGGTATGGGAAGCCAAGGAAATACACGTTTGAGGAGAAGGATATTGAATGGGAGGAATGTGAACAATGGGGTGATTATGGTGGACAAGAAGGTTTTGTTGGTAGTGAAGAGGATAGCGTTGAAGACAGCAATTCTGCCGGCAGTATTGTTGTAGATTAGTTGAGTTAAGCGCGAGAAACTCACTACCAAAATTGCTTACTAATCATTGTCTAGATTTCCTTATTAGGTAATGGACTGCACTGGCGCTCCTGGAGCTCCAATCTAGAATTTTAGGTTGGACTGGATTCATGTGTCAAATCCAATCCAGTCCGATCCAAATCAAGCACTGGCACGACGACGCGCCTGAGGACCATCTCGCGATCAACCTTCGCGCTGCCTGGGCGAAGGCTAGCGATTACTACAATAAACTCGACCTCTCACCAGCGTACTACGCGGCAACGATACTCCATCCGCGCTATAAAACTTACTGCGACGTTGCCTGGGCTGACAAGCCTGAGTGGCTGGACGCTAATAACTGCGCGTTCCGCGCGCTTTGGGCTGAATACAACCGCTCACCACGCCTAGTGAGGCGGCCAAAGGTTGTTACCAACGATATCGACGAGGCTATCGAAGCCCTCATCGATCCTGAGGCTAGCGCGGCTGCTGAGGACAGCGAGATGGATGAGTTTGATAGGTGGAAGAGGTGCGAGCCAAGGGTTGAGAAGGGTAGTGATGCCGCAAACTTCCCAATTAAATACTGGGTAAGCTTGCGCGATCGCTACCCTAATCTCTCTAAGATGGCTATCGACGTCATCTCTATCCCAGCGTCGAGCTGCGAGTGTGAGCGTATGTTCAGCGAGCTTGGCGACCTGCTTGTGCCCCGAAGGCGGAAGATCTCACCCCAGTTACTAGCTGCTATTCAGTGTATAAGGCGGTGGTATAAGGCTGGCTTTGGTCAAGGCAGCAGCGTTGCTACAGCAAGAATAACTGACACTGAGATAGACGCTATATGCAAGTTGTGCTATTGGGGTCTGGAGGCCGAGTAATTAGTATAGCCGAGCGATCTCTACAACAATAAACAATCAAGCCATTGATCAAGCTTCAAGCCAAGCCAGCTTCATCTAGGCAATCAAGTCAAACAAGTCAAGCCAAACGATTCCAAATCAAGCCTCAAGCCAAGCCGACAACGAGGGCTTGACCGGCTTGATTGTTGACATCTCTGCCTTACGGGGCCTTATTGAAGGGGGGTTTGAGGTCTCTCAGGAGATAGCTAATGAGATTGGCCACTTTGACGTACAGTCTTTTCGGATGAAAGCCGTCATCTGGCTCCTTCAAAATAACCATCCGTTACGCGAATTCGAGACTTCTACGTTTAAAGAGATGATTACTACTGCTAACCCTAAAGCCGCAGCAGCGATTTGGAAGAACCGCCAGTCAGTTACGCATTTTGTAATAACACAATACGATCTACTCCTCTCTACCGTACGCCGGCATCTCTCACGTGCGCGCTCACTAATACACTTTACCTTTGACCGCCCTGAGCGCGATAGGAGACGGGCCTGATCATTAATGGTTTCAGATCAGTCATGTGATGTTGTCCTAGGCGTTCAGACGTCGATGAAATTGGCAGCGACGAAGGTCGGGTGCAAGGCCGCTTTGAACTCAGACCAGTATAGATAACGAGAGAAAATCCTTTCCTGATTCAAGTAGTGACTGTAACAGGCTAAAGCCTAGTTGTAATGTTCCTCGATGGAACCTTCGGAGTCCTAGAAACTTCTAGAAGTTTCTCGATCATAGAGCCACGAGGAGTTAGGCAGATATAAATGCTGCCTTACTCCTGAGATAGCTTTCTTTCCTCATTGAATACAATCCTGTTATCAGGCATCGGCAACCTTTGCGCAGCCCCTTACAGTGACCGAGACTATTATTCTTACATGCGAAATCAGCAAAGAATACGGGACCCATAAAGATTCGTATTGCATTGCCTTGTACAAAGCTACTTGAATGGTGGAATGTCCATAGTGATTTTTGAAAAAGTTGGTGAATGACCGGAGGTGCCGAGCAATCACCAAATTTCATATTTGTTATGCTAGGTAGGTATTGTAGTATATGTCCGGGTTTCTTTCCAACAATGATGGTAATATCTATGCCCCCCCAATTGCTCGCGTTAAATGGCCCTTGGCTTTGATACAAACTTCCTTCGCATGCCTTGTGTGCTTAGAAACCTAAGCCTTTTGCCCATGAAATGGTAGCATTGAATGACTTCTGGGCGTTGAGATGGGCGTTTATATTATGTCCCGCCTCATCAACTAATACATGGCTCTGAGACGTTTTATTGGCATTAGGGTATATCGATTCAACACCAGACGCTGGCGGATAGCCTATGGCGTAGCAATTGCCTCCGCAAGCAGGTTGGTCGTAGACTCCACACACAAATTGCAAGTGGCCCTTGAAATTTACAGCAGGGTTGAATGGTGCTGGTACAAGAAGCTCACCAAGCGCCATTGTTTGTCTGAGCCTATAGGAGATGTCGAGTACTATTTCGATTAACACGCGCGTTTAACAGGGAGTATTTCTTTCAATACTTACATTTAGGGTCAAAGTACGGATATTTGAAGAAAGGGTAATGAATGCCTTGCTTTGACGACTGAGTGAAATAGCCTCCACCCAACTTCCTGAAATTCACCAAGGAATCTTGGTTTGCAATTACGGAACCAAAAGACAAGATGGTGCCAGAAATCCAATTTTGGTTGAAAGGCATTCCTGTCAAAGAGATAGCGTCTAGGTCGTCTGGGTACGCCACGGTCCATGAAACTATGATGAATGATCCAAAAGAGTGACCAACTCCCACCACGTTCTGGAAACGATAGCCGCCAATTTCGCCATTCCTGAGTCTCTGAACAATTGAGTGCGCAATCTCAGTGTGCGCTGCTATCTGAACTTCTTGAAGCGCATGCGGATGGTCTGAATCACCAGTGCCAAGGCGGTCATAAGTGAGTGTTGCGTAGCCACCCGCTGCAGCAGCGTCAACGTAGCTGTAGTTAGGCTTGAGATCCCAGTAGTTGTTGTCGCAAGTAACTCCATGTACTAGAATATGGACACTTTTGATTGTACTAACAGGTCGGTCGGCTGGAGAGCAGAGCTTTGCCCATATTGAATATGTTTTCGTTTCGGTTCTCGTTCCGTTCAGTAAAGTGGGAAGAACCGTTCCGCTGTCGGCCGCAAATGCAACGTTCAAAGCGTCGGTCAACTCTAATTGTGTGGTAGGCTCCGGCAATAGAATGTTGACGAAGTTGGCCGTGATAGTAGTGGGCAAGCTTCCTGAGACACAGATAGCATTGCCGCCATTAGACCGACTGATTTTAGGGTTTTGGAACCCGTAGGTGTTTATTTCTGAAGTTTTGACCACTGCACATAGGATAGAAGAAATCAAAAGTAGGCGTAACATGATGAGAGTACCACAGTTGGATCCTTCGGTCGAGGATAAGGATAGAGAAGAGCATATTGTGTTCTTGTCGTTGGGGCACTGTCTTTTAGTATCTCAGATATTACGGTGAAAAGGAAGCATAGGCGGAGGAAAGATGGCCCGAAGCAAGTTAGACTGAGAGAGAACCCGAGCTGCTGACAAATTGTTGAAGGTTGTGAAGTCGCTGTTCATAACAAGGATTCTGGTGGCCATCTCTCGAACACGTCCGTGAGATGGAGGATATCCTTACTAGTCCTCCACAAGTATTTATTGAACAAGGAAGGCCCCCTGAATAGAGCTCAATCTCGGAGGCACATCTACGGCCTTCGAGATTCCTCCCGTCACTGACATATGACCTGCCGATCCGATTGGACAGTTCGCTGATCATGACCGATGATTGGGTGAATGTTTGCAATCGGGCCGGCCAAACGCTCGGCCTTCAAATAGCTCCGCCATGCAGACCGTACACAACATAATCATAGGTAGACGGAAGGCGGATTACCCCAACCACCGAAACAGTAGCAACAACTTTGCTTAGAAATATTGACTACTTGGTAATCTGCTCACCATGGCCGGGTCATTTCGTCCGCGCTGCCTTCACTACCCACGAAGAATGGAGATAAATAGCCATGAATGCCATCACGTGGATGTATGTAAAGTTGTTAACACAGCCTACTTCCTTCCAAATATACTGCTTGTGATTCTCTGATCCTTGACCTCACGATTTGAGTAAATCCCATTTCTTCAACATGTCTATCATTGCTGTAGCTGGAGGGACCGGCACCCTAGGCCGAGCTATCGTGGATGAGCTGGTTGGCTCAAAAGCCTTTCAGGTGCTCGTACTTGCTCGAGAAGTGAGTCATATTCGCCGCAATTTATTCATTTTACTCATGGGCCGTTGTAGACAAATGATGCTAAAGAAAAGGAAATGGGGGCAAAGATGCTCGCTGTAGATTACAACGATGTGAACTCCATCTCAAAGGTTCTAGAGGAGAACCACGTAGATACCGTCATATCCACACTCAGCTTAACTGCTGGCATCAACCCGGAATTGGCGCTCATCAAAGCCACCGAGGCATCCAGCATCACCACCCGATTCATTCCGAGCGCCTGGGGAATTCGCCATACTCCCGAGTAAGTATCCAACACCTCATCTAATATCATCAATGCGCTGAGTCCCTTCGAACTAGGGTGATTGCAAAGCTTCCCCTTGGAAAGCAGAAGGCAGACGTTCTGCATTATCTCGAGCAGACCTCGCTGGAGTACACTGCGGTCATGAATGGCTACTTCCTGGACTATTTCGTTTCGCCCCATGTTAAGACATACATGTCCAACATGGCACCTGTGATTGACATGGCCAACAACACAGCTGCGATACCAGCATCAGGCAATGTACCCGTCGTTTTTACGTACAGCTTCGACATTGGCCGATTCGTCGTAAAGCTTCTGAAAGCACCCAAGTGGGACAAAGAATCATTTATCGTTGGCGATAGAGTGACTTGGAACGAATTCTTGAAGATTGCGGAGGAAGCCAAGGGTGTCAAGTTCAATGTTACATATGACGCTCTGGATGCTTTGAAGAGTGGTCAGGTCACCGAACTTCCAAGTCACCAGGCTATGTATGCATTCTTCCCGAAAGAAAAGCTTCTTGGAATCATGGCCTCATTTGGTGTATTATTTGCCGAAGGAGATTTCGATTTCAAGTCTGCTCATTCGCTGAATGATGCCTACCCAGATATCAAGCCTCGTACGGTCAAGGAGCTTATCAATCAGGCATGGAAACCCAGCTAGAACTTTTGCATTGTACAACGGCCAAAGTAGTTAGCAAATATATTTTGGAGACTGCGACAGGGATAGATACATCAGGCTTTTGCATCACGCGATAACCAAATGATAGCAATACTCATGGCGAATACTCAAATACCTCACTGGTGTTTCTTATAGAGGAGTGTCTGCAGTGGATCAAAGAAAAATGTGGTGAAGTAAGCGAGGATAAGCATTCAGCGCGACCGAATATTACCCAATTATGGATTATACGAGCGCAAAAGGGAATTCTTTTGTGGCCGGGTAATCAGGTAGCCTGCCTGATTTTCAACGCTGATAAATAAAGTCGATGAGTTGCAGGACCGAGCCTTTTGTCCTTGAAGATTGGTCGGATTCCCGTTTCTTGAGTAGACAGCCAGGACTTTTACCCCGTAAAATACTATGTCAAATTCTATCTTTCAGTATTCACCATACCAATATTAGAAAACCAGCCCGCAGAGGTATAAGTATATATACAAAAATGCGAGCTTCCCTTTTTCAGACCGTTATAGACATATTTAGTGGTAGAAACTCACACAACAACTAAAAATACATAATGCATAATATGTATATGTATAGTTATGTGTTTCATTAGCTACAAATATATGAACATGGATATATATAAGCGAAATGATAACAGCTTTTATTTGACCGTAAAAAAGTTGTTTAGCTTTTACGAAAAGCTTCATAGAAACTTCAGAATAATCCTTACAGGGTAAAGAGATTGTTTGTTTCCTGAGTGAACAACTATTTGGATCAGGGGACCAAGTTGAGGAGCATGAAAGGACTAGCTGTTATTGAAATCTAGTCGTGTATACATGAGAGATGGCTACTCCTCAAATTGTATGGGAAAAAATCAGCCTGTATGTTCAGAATTGAATGACAACCTTCCCATAGTTCCTCTGCTCCCACTGGTACTGATAGGCAGACGGTACTTCCTCGAACTTGAACACTTTCTTGTCTATGATGGGGTGTATGTTGTTGGCATCGATGGCACGGTTCATAGCTTCGAATTGCTGCTTAGAGCCCACCGCAACGCCTCGGGCAATGCAAAGACTGTATAATGCGTCCATCATGGTTGGTTGATCGTCCGATACACCAGCTAGGAAGCCAACGATACCGATTACACCCTCTTTTTTAATGGCTTTGAGTGATTCCCTCAGGGTTGCAGGTCCTCCTACTTCCACGATGTGATCGACACCGACATTTCCGGGTGTGAGGGATTTGGCAACTTCACCCCAGTTTGGCGTGGTCTTGTAATTGATAACATGCTGGACGCCGAGCTCTTGGAGCTTTTTTGCCTTATCCTCTGAACTGGTCGTCGCAATCACTATTGCGCCCGCCGCGAGGGCGAATTGTATTGCCGAGAGCGAGACACCTCCGGTTCCTTGTGTGAGTACAATATCACCCGGACCGACTGCTCTAGACTCAAGTCCGAAGAGACAGTTCCAGGCTGTCAATGGGGCGCAAGACAAGGTGGACGCCTCTACAGCCGAGAGTTTTGTTGGAGCGTGAACTAGGCCATATTCGGGGAAGGGAGCATATCGTCGTAGCGTGCCGTCAACAGTGCCCCCTAAGCCTGTCATGATCGCCTCTGTTGTGATGGGCCCAGCTTGATGTAACTGATTAATCAGCGTACAAACTTTGTCGCCTTTCTTGAACTGCGTAACCTTTTTACCAACAGCCTCTACAATACCTGCCGCATCAGAGGCCGGAACTTTTGGCAGAGATATCGGGAATGGATACAGTCCCTGTGAGGATCAGAAAACTGTAAATTCGCCGTAAACATTGTACGTAGATATACCTTTGTAATAAGGAGGTCACGATAGTTTAGCGAGACCGCTTCAATTTGCACAAGACACTCGTTATCCCCCAATGTCTGGATTGGGACATTTGCCTTGAGCTTAAGAACATCCTCAAACGGGCTTTGGCCCATGCTCTCGATGTACCAGGTATCAGATTTTGCTGGAGTCGACATTGTATGAGGGAAGGTTTGAGTGAAGTTTGAATAAAACAGGAGGGAATGGCAGACAAAGTTTTCTTTTCACGGTTTTAAGATGCTCTTTGGTGGTGTAGTGGGTGGTGGGCTGACAGACGATAGGTATCTAATATTTAACAATTGATAATTAACAATGCAAGCGATCCCCAGTCATTTCTACTTTAGGAGTTTGCCGAGACTCGGAACGTCGTGCTAGCTTGACTACCTATGACGCGTATAAGCATGTTCCCTGCAACAGTGTCAAGGATAAGGAAGCGATGCTTTTCTCAAGTGCATATCAACTAGACCTAAGAAAAGGGGTGAAGAGGATTATATTCGTCAACCCTATATTTCAGTGAAACAACATTTAAGGTTTGCTAGAATGCGGACCATGGCTCTTTGGATGCAGAACTTTGAGAGTGCAACTCTTTGGCGAGTTTAGGGTGGTTAGATCAGCCGGCCAGACGTAGCGAGGATCTATCACGCTAAGTGTTCGCATTTGCAACCATCACTGTGTTCGTCCAGCGGACGAAAGGGGACGGAGCATATTGCAGCCAAGCATATCATAGTAGATTATCAATCAGGTGAAAGCTTTTAACGTAGAGGATAAGCGAGCGGAACAGACAAGTGAGCGCAACACCGTCCTGACTTCCCCAGCGCGTGTCCCTCCCACTCAACCATTTTAGTAAAAATGTTGTAATGTTTTAATACATAGAGTAACTAGAGTAGCTATACTGCCGTTCTACATGTACGAGAGTTGTGCCTCCTAATCCTACTGCTAACTAACGCTGGTTGAGCCTCTAGCTCGCGCGCGTTGCTTGGTGTTTTGGCCTCCCACTGGGTAGCTTCAGGGAGGGCTGGCGTGGGCGCGCGTAGCTTCACGTCAAATTTTGACAGTACTGCCTCTGGGTTGTATAGGACTACTCCTGCCCCTCGGAAGCTTGGGCGTATGCTACTCTCTGTAACAGATTGCTCAAGAGCCTTCCTAAAGGCCGGCAGGAAGGTGATCTTGTTGATGTGATTGCGTGCTAAGCTAGAGATCTCATTACTGTACGCGCGCTTTAACAGCGAGAAACACCCCATATTAAGTGGCTGGAGGAGGTGTGACGAAGGCAGGGGCATGTAGAGAGTGGTAATCTTGCTCTCCTTGCAAAGGCCCTGGAAGGCGAGAGAGTTGTGGCTCTTATGGCTGTCAATAATGAGTAGTTGGTAGGCGCCTACAGTGCAGCTCTGCGTGTACGCGTTAAAATGCTCTAGTTAACGTACTCCTGGATTACTGTGGCCCACTCGCGATTGCCTGGCTGAATGCCCTTTGGCTGATATCGTCTTTCTGAGCCTGCAACGACCGGCTGAGCCGAAATTGTACCTATCATGAAGCTAGTCTCGTCAAAATTGTATGTATCTTCATCAAGGATGCTGCATTTCTCCCTTGTGCACTGCACTAGCTCGAACCGAGGGTTAATAACTCTAGGATCCTCGCACAGGACTCTCTGGCGATCTTACTGACGGCTTAATCGAACTCTGAGCTCTGGCCGACGCCTGACGAAGTTATTTCACAGTATGGAAGTAACTATATTTCAGAAACCCGCTGTGCCGGGTCACGCTCAAAATAGTAGGCCGATCCGTGTGACCGAATAAGTTTCCGAGAATCGAAGCCCAGGCACGCCTAGAAGAAAGAAAGATTGATAATCTGTGATCGCCGGGAAGATTCTTGTATCGTAGCTGCAGCCGTAACTAGCTGAAGACCAGGCTTTCTTTCATCTGAACCTATTCGGCGGCAAAGGTTGGTGTATCGCTGCTAGTAGGCAACTACCTGTGCATCCCGTGAAAGGCTGGGGGTTAGAGACTTTGTGACTAGGCGTAAAGGAGCCAAGTTTGGTCGTCGCGCTGAGAACAATGCTGTTGACCCACGGGTACTGACTGCAAGCAAATGGAAGCTATGCACAGCAGAATCTAGGTGTCTAGGAGTGCGTTCAGATCAATTCCATGGCATCGCATAAGAGGTTTTGCGGGGAAAAAAAGAACAATTAGTACAGATGTTGGTAGAAATCGGCTGTGGAGGGCAACCCGCTTCTTTGTGTTGATTGATTTTTTCCTTCTTTCTGGCAATCATGTCGTCAGAAGCGGCTCGAGCATTGTTTGAGCCATGAGCTTGCTGGTTGGTCTTGTCACCGCCGTCTATGATCACTAACTTGTCCGGCCCCTTTACTGTTCGGGCAGGTCAAATTTCTGCTGCTAAACTGTGTTGCTCGCGATTCGCACTGCATAAGCAAAAGGCAGGTGGTCTGGCCCAAGAGACTGAACCATCAGCTTCTCTTCCAGAGAGAAGAGATCTACATTTCTGCGCTCATGGATACTCAATGCCTATTTCCGGCTCGGGGAACTCAGTAACTCTCTGACCGCTAGCTTTTGGCGCCGGTAACACCGTGTGGCCGTGGCGTCGTTATCCACAGACATGCAGTTCCACAGCGAGGAGTTCTCGAGAAATCCGTAGGAGTTGCGTATTGAGCTAGCTCCAAGGCGAACACCCAAAGGACGTATTGTGGAAGTCGTGCTTGCCGCTATTCCGATGTGATCGAGCACCCTGCATGTATGTACATAGGCATCGGGACGTGGACGAACAGGCAGATTGAGTGTCGATACAACACCATTATCTCAGTCACCTCCGTAGATCAGGCCTCTCTCGCGAGTGTTTTCACTCCTAGTTTGAAACACTCGACTCGGCTCCGCAGCCCCCGACAGTTCGCCGGATGGATGCGGAGGGTCGCCGACTCCCGCGGACAGAACCTGCTCGGACGACGGGCCACGATCGGGCAATGCTGCGGGAAGTACCGCAACTCTGACGTGCACGGCCAAGCACGCTGAGCCACGCTGTCTAAGGAGCTTCACCAACCAAAGCCAGGCACTCGCGAGCCGGCCAATGAAACAGCACGCCTGGCGAGCCCGCCAACCCCATACCTAATGACCGCCCTCGTCCGTTGCTTGAGCTCGCCCGAGCACCAAGCAGGCGAGCACGACGAGCGAAGAAGGCTAGAGATGAGAGTGAACACGCGCTGTGGGACATGCAGGTAAGGACTCGCCCTTTGCCTGCCATCTATGGACAATGATTCGAGAGCAGGAAGAGTCCGCAGAGTTAAATGAGATGGTGGTCGCCCCGCCTGCGAGCGTTGCGTCTCTACAGGCCGAGTCTGTGAAGGCTATGGTGTCTGGGGAGGAGGAAACAACCCATTTAACCGTCAGCCGCCGATAGCTAGAGGCCGAGTCTCTATCTCACGATCCATCAATCCCATCGTTTCCGGATCCTTGACTTTAGATGAGCAGAAGTACGTGGAGTGGTTTGTGCATAGCACAGCGGCACGGATTTCTGGGACGTTCGCCTCCACATTCTGGCAGGGACTGGTTCTGCAAGCCAGTTCCCACGAGCCGGCCGTGCTTCATGCGACATTAGCCCTGGCTGCGATTGACAAGAGATGGTTCCTCGTTTCTCATCCTTTTCCGCAGTCGAGGCAGAGCCTGAATGATGAAGAGCGCTTGATCCTTGGCCAGTACAACAAAGCCATCAGATGCGTCTATCCCTTTTTTCCCAAGAGAGATAAAGCGTCTGTGCGTGTACTCCTCATTGCTTGTATGGTTTTCGTCTGCTTGGAGTTCCTTCTTGGCCGACCTAAGGCGGGTTACGCGCATCTGTCTAATGGACTAAGACTGCTCGATGGGATGGCCACTCAGGATGGCGGCTGCGAAGACCGCTGGCTGTACGAGGCATTCTTCACCTTGAACACTCACAGCGCCTTGCTCCAGCATTCTGTCCCGTACCATTTCGTTCAGCGCCCCCCCCCCCCCCCCCTATCACTCAGTTCCCCTCCGCCAATCCCATGCGAGTCCATCTCCCAAACACGGCAGCACCTAGACCGCCTGCTGAGCGCTACCCATCACCTTACCGCGCAGCATCTCCACGATGCAGATACTCGTCCGGACATTCGCCCTGACACTCGCCCAGTCGCCGACCTGCTGCTCTGCCAGCGACGCATCTGCGAAGAATTGCGCGTCTGGAAAGCTGGCTATGACGTGCTCAGGGCCCGGCTGTTCGGAGCCTTTGCACAGGTTGAACAGCGCGACAAAAAGTCTCTGCGCATCCTCTCCGTGCATCATACTCTTGCGAGCATCCTGTCGGCAACATGCCTCCGCGGCGATGACGAATCCGCGTTTGACCACTACACGCACTGCTTTGGAACGCTCATTCGGCAAGTCGTCGGGTTCGTCGAACTTGTGTCCCCGCAGAAAGTCAGCCAGACCCCGGCGTACATTGGCTGTAGCCGCTACTACTTCAGTGCCGACATGGGGTTCATCCCACCGCTGTTCTACACGGCCCTCAAATGCCGCGTGTTGCGCACAAGGATGCAGGCTGTGCACCTGCTCAGGCTTCTGGGCCATCAGGAAGGCATTTGGGATGCGGCGTTGGCGGCAACAGTAGCCAGTGTTCGAAACGGATGGAGGTAAATCCACCTCCATGGACCTCCATCCATTTCCAGAGAGCCATGGAGGTTTGGAAGGACCTCTTGGCGTATGAGAGACGTTTCAGCTATCCTTTTGGGGAATACTGAAGCTATAGTCGCCGCAGTGAAGTGGATAGTTGGCCTGTGCTCAGCGGTGATTCTTACGTTGTCTCATCCATCTCATCAGCGATTCTCTCCATTCCCTCACTCACTGACCTCTATTTCGCCCAGTACCTAATCAAATGCCGCCAGAGGGGTCGCAATCGTCTTATCAGGCTGCTATCCAGTCGAGAAAGCGAACTCGATCATCCCTTGACGCTCCTTCGCCCTCTGCACAACCGCCATCTGATGGAGCTGACTTGACCTCGGATGAAGAGTCACTCACAGAGCTGGAGTCTGAGAACGTTCTGGTTCCTACTAGGCTGCAGCGCACCAATAAGGATAGTAGACCTGTTTTTCAATCGCCTTTCGACTACTCCTGGGTGGATTTTGATGATCCGGCGCTTGACGGCCTCACTCTGCCATCAAAGGCTATCAAGACTCGCGCATGGTGGTGGAAGTACGGAGTGCCTCTCGAGGCTCGAGTGGATCAAGGCAATGGCCGGAGGGCTATTCTAACCTATTTCTTATGCCATACGTGTTATACGATTGGCCGGAGGTCAACCTGCAAGCTTAATATCACCAAAGGCCGCTGCAGTGCCCGAGATCACTTTAGAAACCTCCATCATACGACCTTCGAGATAGAGAAAGACCTTCCTCACGACGCCCAATTTGACGACGAAACTCTCCTAGATAGGCTAGATAGAAACGACCCTGTGCAGCGCCGGATCCTGAACGAGCTCACCCAGTTATTTAATCAAGATATCTCTAACAAGGACCTCCTAAGATGGGTGGTTTTCGACAACATCCCCTTCTATAAGCTTCAGAGCCCCTATTTTCGAACACTACTCTCTCGCCTAACGCCCTTTTCGAATCGATCAAGATTGCCAACTGATCGCACAGTCCAGAGGTGGGTTATGCAAGAGTTTAAGCAGCATAAGGCGGATATTAGGAAGCTTCTTACAAGCTCTTGCAGCCAAATCCACCTGTCCTTTGACGTCTGGACTTCCCGAAGGATAAAGGCTCTTAATGGTGTTGTCGCTCACTGGGTTGACAAAGATGGCAAGTGCCAATCAGCTCTTTTAGCTCTTACAGAGTTAGCTGATACTCATGGTGGAAAAGAGCTCTGCACTGACGTTCTAAGAGTTATCAACGACTACGGGATTCAAGAGAGGATTGGTTACTTTGTACTAGATAACGCCACAAATAACGATAAGGCAGTAGAGCTTATTTGCAAGGAGCTCTGCTTGAATCCTCGCTGGCGCCGCCTCCGTTGTTCTGGCCATATAATTAATATTGTCGCCAAAGAGGTCCTCTGGGGAGCAGACTACGAGATGTTTGAGAACGTTGTCGCCAATATTAATAACCTAAAATATGAGGTTACCGCATGGCGAAAGAAGGGCCCAATTGGCCATCTCGCGACTATTGTTCGATGGATTCGAAGGTCTCCAGGACGACTTCAACGGTTCAATAACGCCCAAAAGACTATATGGGAAGAGAGTCACCCAAATGCTTCTGGCGATCCCCAGATTCTTAGCCTTATTATGAATAACTCGACTCGATGGAATTCAACCTACGACATGATAGTACGCGCCCTAAGGCTCCGTAGAGCAATTGAGCACTTCCTAGACCTTGAGACACTCCGTCTTAAATATCTGGTAAAAGAGCGGGTCGAAAAACCCCTCTCTGAGCGGCCTGAGGACTCAGTGACGAGGATCATTCTCCAGAATCGTATGAAGCCTGACGACTGGGCGATTATTGCAGAGATTGCAGAGCTACTCGAGCCCTTTAAAGACGGAACTAAGAAGCTTGAAAGTAGGCCAAACGAGGCCTCTGCAAGTGGATTCGCAGACGTTGTACCTGTCCTGAAGATCCTCCTTGAGAATCTCGAGAAACTGAAGCTCCATTACGCTGAATATCCCCCTGATCAGCCAGTCTGGGTGGCAATTGAGCAGGCTTGGCAGAAAGCAAGTTACTACTATAGAATCACCGACCGCACGCCCGCCTACACAGCGGCGATCCTCCTTAATCCTCGCCTTAAGCGGCAATATTTGGAGCGAGAATGGGGCCTTGAAGACGCTCAGAGCGGTGTTGCTCTCGTCAAAGAGCTATACCAAAAGGAGTATGAGGAACTACTAATCTCTGGGCCATTAATCTCATCCCAGGAGGCTCTCTCAGAGATATCCGGCAACCGACGACGACGCAAGAAACCAAAGTTTCGTCAAATTGATGAAGCTCTTGAGGAGACTCGAAAGATCTCCCTTGCACCTATGATTGAGAGTGAGCTCGATAGCTATCTTGCTGATCGCCTCGAGCACAACTCTACCTTAGCGCCCTTTGAATTCTGGATGAGGCCTTCCATCAAAGCTCAGTACCCGCGCCTCTCGCGGATGGCGATTGATATCCTCTCTATCCCGGCCATGAGCAGTGAGGCAGAGAGGATCTTCAGCTTGGCCGGCAACATGATCTCCCCGCGTAGAGCTCGCCTAAGAGAGGACTCAGTAGAAGCCTCTATTTGCCTCGCTAACTGGGGGAGAAATGGGTTGGTAGAGATAGGAGAGCACACTCAGGAGCTTCGTGGCAGTCAGATGGCCAATATCTTTAATAACAGCGGTGACGATCTCCCATTTCAACTAGAGCTGGATCCTCGCGATGAGATAGTCCTCTTTAAAGAGTCTCTCTACTCCGACAATAGCAGCCAGGTTAGCAATTAGATAGCCATTCAAAATCCATCATATCTAGCTTAACCAAACGAGTTCATGTGACCTTAGCTCTTTACTTGATATTCACTGTTTATTTAAGGTTTTCATTATGTAGATTGTAAACATTGGGCGTGTCATATGGGTGGACCCAATGAGCTTGGCAATCCATCCAAACCTCCATGGATTTATGGATATGGAGGTGGAGGATCCTCCTCCATCCATTTCGAACACTGGGTGCGCCTGGTGGAGCTCCAAACAGCTCCTCGCCACCATGAGGCCTCACAACCTCTCTTTTTCTAGAAATAGACCTTGCAGCAGTTTTGAGACTACTCTTCTTTTCTTTTTGGGACAATCTGAGAGTTTGTTGGAGTCGTTTTGCAGCCCTGCGAGCAGCCTGCCTGGCAGCTTGATCAGCGGCTTGAGCAGCTCTCTGCTTCTCCCTTGATAACCTGGCCTCAGCCCTGGCTGCACGCCTCGATGCGAGCTCAGTAGCCTTGATTTGCCTTCGCTGTTCACGATCTTTTTTGGCCTCAAGCTTTTGGTGTTGACGTTGCTCCTCCTCGAGCGTTCTAGCTGCCTGGCGATCACGTGCCTCCTTGACTTTCCTAGGTGACCAGAATACAGCACCACCATGATAGTCCTCATCTCGCTGCAATGGGAGGGCCTTGCCCTGCTTCCTGCGCTCTCTCTCATGAATGAGAGCGCCTCTTATAGCTATTACTTCATGCTCAAGGATAGACTTTTTAGTGCAGATGTGGTGAAAGATCCTGCTAAGCTTTCTAGCTCTTTTATCCTCGCGATTCGTGACGACCTGGCGCACTAGAGCCTCTAGTTCTCTCCAATTCTCAGCACTCAGATCAGAGGACTCACTATCGCTCATAGTATCCTGGATAGCTTGCTTGGTGTTGAACCTTTTAAGAATAACCTCAGGATTGAATGGTGATAGACCAGTTGCCTTAAAAGCCTTGAGGATAGTCTCCTTTTTAAACGAGGCCCTCTAGGCTGCCTTAAAAAAGGGGTAGAAGTCTCTTTTGCTGATAGAAACTAACCCCTGGCTCCTCTCTATAAAATGTGAGATCTCCTGAGAGTACGCAGTTGAGAGTGGCTTAAACATGCCCACGTTAAGAGGCTGTAAGCTATGAGTTGAATGAGGAGGATAGATAGCTAGGAGGATCTTGTTTTGGTTACAGTAATCAATAAAATCCATAGTAATGTGAGATCTATGGCCATCAAGGATGAGTAATTGATAGGAGGATCGAGCTTTCGCCTTGGTGTTGCGATCAAACACCTGTTTGAGCCATGCTAGGCCTATATCGTTGTTGGTCCATCCTGAGGTTGATGAGGTAAAGTGAGCTATATGCTCCTCAGGATTGAAGCCTTGCAGCCAGGTGTCCTGATGCGAGGATGAGTCTGACTGATAGATCAAGGCAGGATCTAGAGATGATCCATCTGCGCATATGCAGGCTATCAACGTCATCCACTCTCTGTTACCATCCTGGATAGTAGCCTTATATTTCCCCTCATAGTATAGCCACTTGCTGAACACTCTTTTTGACCTGCTTACTACCCCTAAAAAGAACCCTTTTTCATCCATATTGTAGGTATGTCGAGGCTTAACGTTATTTTGCTTTATCTTATTACCTATAAGGTCAAAATAGAGGCTATACTTGGTGAAGGAATTAGCTTTATGGCGGTTGTTATCTATACTAGCTGCAAATTGAGAGATGAGATGGATACTATGCCGCCTAACAAAGCGATCAACCCAGTGAATACCAATGGCTTTCTTGGCTATCTGTGATGCAAAATTTCGTATTAGAGCCCTAGTTGGTGGTAGGCCTCGCTGATTAAGCTGGATTATATATCGTACAAGCTCCTTTTCTTGTTGTGGATGGAGATTTTGTTGATTTTGAGATTTGGTGTTCCAAGTGTTGCATACACCTCGGTGCCTCCGAGACAGCGTTGAGCGCCCAACGCCATAGGTAGCCGCAATCTTACTGTAATTAATTGGTTCTCCTGGCCCTAAGGCGTCGATAGCTGCAAGCGCATCCTTAATTGAGCCCATATTGGTTGAGATATGTGGGGTTGAAAAATTTGCGTTGATGTTCGGGACCGTGCATAACGCCGTCCTGTGCACAACGGGGTAAACTACGGTATAGGAGAAAGCGGGGGACAGAACACGAACAAGAGAATTATCATTTTTGACACTTCATCTCGATTATCAATTTCTGCTAAGCGCATTTCAGCATTCTATCTGACACTCCGTCCTGAACATTCCACATGTTCGTGTATCTCTCAAGATCGATATCGAATAACCCTTATTATGGACTCGGAGTCTAGCACGTCTCAATTATCGTCATCGCAGCCAGGATACCCGCCTTCTACTTCGAACGCAGCGACTGCACGACTCGAGAAATTCGAAACCGTTTTTAGGAGGACATATCCGGACCCATCCGCACATGCCGTATATCGCCCTGCATACACAAACGCCGAACTCAGACTGCGCAGAACAAGCGGGGCCGTGCTCTATGTCTGTCTATCTCCAGGCTGCAAATGGAGCAACGGTGGTAGGGGCAACTGCGTCAAACATGCTAGACTTCATGGCACCACCATCGTGAACCCGAAACGGCTTCCATCACGCAGAATCGCATCCACGGCCTCATCCACAGCCTCAACACCCAACATTCTTGGATATATGGTGCCTCGGGGCGAAGAAGTCACTCTCAGAAGGGCGTTTAATCATCAACGCTATATCGAGGCGCTAATATCGCTCTTTACGGTTCATCGATTACCTTTTTCAGCGATTGAATATGGTGCCATTAAGGAGTTTGCCCTCGCATGTAATCCGAACATCGAAGACATGCTGCTTAGCAATCGCCCTATGCTTATGCGGCATCTGAAAGCTAATTATTCGCTCTATAGTGATCAATTGAAGGAGTCCCTGCAAACAACAATGTCTATGATTCATTTTAGCACTGACCTCTGGACGTCGCCACACAAACATTCAATGCTCGCTATTTGCGTACAATGGCTTGATGCTGACTACAACCTTCGAAAAGCTCTTCTCGGACTCGCGGAGTGCCGGTATTCTCATAGTGGTTCTACGCAGGCTGCAATCATCATGGAATACTTCGAGATGTACAGAATTACCCATCGCCTCGGCTACCATACTGCGGACAATGCCACTTCGAACGACACCTGTTTACGGGCAGTATCTGCAACACTAAGGGACGAACATAATGTCACATTTGACGCCGTACATCGCCGAGTCCGCTGCATAGGACATATTATCAACCTGTCCCTTCAAGCCTTCCTTCTCGCACGTTCAAAAGAAGCTCTTGCGGCAGCCATCGCAGCTGCCGAGTCCGTCGCCGATAACAAGGATATTGAGAGACTGTCGGCACAATTAACAGCGCCGTCGACGTCCTCTCAAAGAGGTGACACTAGATCACAGCGAACTACCACGGACACAGCCAGCGCCGATAAATGCAGCGGGTGGGGAGGTATTGCGCCGCTCAGAAAGCTTCACACCATTGCTGTATGGCTGGATCTCTCCTCACTTCATTCTGATATGTGGAGAGATGCCGTGGGTCTTGAACTTGGCACGGATAATACCACACGCTGGTCGTCGTGGTACAAAGTCATAAACAACGCCATCAAGAAGAAGGCACAGATCAACCGCTTCTTTACTCAATATGACCACGACCTTGGCGAAAATATGCTAGATACCTCGGATTGGGTGTTATTGGAGAGAACCCAGATATTTCTTCAAGTCTTTGACGAAGCCACTCGGGATGCCGAAAGGGACCATGCATCTGTTGCAGATGTGCTTCAGCTAATGGATGCGATCCTGCAGCACTACGAAGACACAAAGTTGAAACACTCACCAGATGGCCCCGAGCCTGACCCTTGTATGCTACATGCCATTGACATGGGCTGGTTTGTTCTTGATAAATACTATGCCTTAACGGACGAAGCACCTGTATATACTGCCGCCCTTCTCCTCGATCCCTCGAGGCGACTGGCCTACCTCGAAGAGAACTGGCCAACTGAGTGGCACGCCGCTGCAATCGGCAGAGCACAGCAGGTATGGGAGAGTGAGTACAAGGACTTCGTTCTTCCGGAGGAGGTCTCTATTCCTGCCGCTCCTGCTGTTGTACAGTCCGCGGTGACACCACTTGAGTGGTTAAAGCAACGCACACAGCCGAAAACCACCGTATCCACGGATAGAGATACATTCGATGCTTTTATTAGAGAGGATCCAGTCGACCTTCATGGCAGTACAGCACTAGAATGGTGGTGTCAACCGGAGCGAAGACGGCGATATCCACGACTTCACCGCATGGCTGTGGACATACTTTCGATTCCACCGGAATCCGCAGAGCCAGAGCGTACGTTCTCAGGTGCTCGACGAACCACACGATGGGATAGATCGAGACTGACTTGTGATAACATTGAGCTCATTGAATGCATCGGCAACTGGCTGCGCAACCGCCATATCAGGACTGGGGGTGTGGTTTTGCATGAGGACGCAGTTGATAACATGGATATCGATGTAGCATAGTGGAGAGGTTAATCGATTTAATCGCGATTTGTACGGCGATTTGTCTCCTGTAGCTGGACACTAGAAAATGCCAAGGATATCAGGATATCAGAAATGATATACTAGTATACTAGTATAAGGATTTCGGTAATACTAGTATATCAGGATAAGCATTTTGGAACTGATATACTAGTATTACCATGTCTGGCTATTTCTACGCCCGATTCACCCTGTAACGCTTCCTCATTCAACGCCGCAAAGCCTTCTACCGCCATTTCCATTCCAACCAATCACCATGTTCTGATTGTCACCGGCCCGGCTGGGTGTGTAAAGAGCACTGTTGCCAACTTCCTGGCCGAACGCTATGGCTTCGTCTACATCGAAGGCGATGACGTAAGTCAAATCCAAATGTCATTTCGAATCTCTTCTCACGTATTCACAGTTCCATCCTCTGGCGAATATTGCGAAAATGGCCCACAGTGTTCCCCTGGACGATGCTGATCGGTGGAACTGGCTGGTTCTGTTGCGAGACGAAGCGCTGGTCGCGTTGAAGAAGGAAGCTAAGAGTGTCGTCATTACTTGCAGCGCCCTCAAGAAGAAGTATCGAGACGTCATTCGTACTGCTCGACTGTACACCAAAATTTCATACGTCAATGTCCACTTTGTTTATCTCCGTGCCAGCAGGGAAACGCGTTGGCGCTAGGAAGGGCCACTACATGAAAGATTTGATGGTCGTTAGCCAACTCGCTGCGCTCGAGGAACCAGACGAGGACGAGACCAAGAGACTGAAGGATGTAGAGATTATTGATGTGAAAGGGAGTCAAGTGGAGGTCGAGAAGCTTGTAACCGTTGCTGTTGACAAGATCCTGAAGACTGAATAATGACAATTGTTCGAAGAAGTCAGCCGGTACTGAGGTTTCTTCTCCTTCCTCGATTTTTGCTGGGACATTTTCCTAGCTTTCAGCGCCGTAGGCGCCGGTATTTTGGATGTGACTTTGAAGATGGCGCAAATAATATAGTGTATCTTTGTGACAGGGAATACTGGATGGGGCATGGCATTTCACATTTTTGTTGGGCGAAGTGCCGAACTCTTCGACAGATGCTAATATATTTGAATTGGATATTTCGAGACCTACTGCATGCTGCAAACCATGTGGTTCGATCTTGTGCATGTATCCGTATTGGCTGTACAACTTGAGCTACACCTCAAGGCTTTGACGTTGAAAGAGGCATTGAAGACCCAGGCTGTCCCGGAGAAAGGTCAAGTCATGATATGCCCATCTGCATGTTGATAGGCGGTGGCTGGGGCCGCCCAGATTTGCCGTTTGGCCAGCCACTCCGCACCTGCGGATAAGGCTGCTTTTTCTTCATCCCCTAGAGCACAACAAGCGAGGAGCATCACGGAGTGAAAGATCGAGGAAGTGAAAGCATTTATTGGAGGAGACCCTGCCCTGGTGTGGCACACTGTCGATCGAGAATCCTTAAGGGCCCCGCTTCCCAAGATACTCCGCATGATTGCGGGAATCGACAGCTGAGAGCGAGCAGAGGACGGGATGGCTAATGTCCATGATACTTCATGCAGGATGCCCTCAGCGAAGCGGAGAGGTCCTCCAGTCCATCGCCATACCACCTTCTCAGTCTTTCACCGGTTGCCTCCTGCATCTGCTTTGCCTACGTCCTGCGTTCAGGGCTCGCCTTCTGTTGGTTTGCTCGCTTTCACTGAACCTCGACTCTCCGACGTCGGACCATCCATGCTATCGAGGCTAGAAGGACTCTAGCGGTACCTCAGTGTCCAGACTTGAGAAAAAACAACGCATTTCCTATGTCCTCAATACTACCACTGCATTTGGTGGAACAGCAACTGGATCCTTCGGAAATGCCGTCCCCGGTACAAACGCAGCACTCGCAAAGTCTTCCCTCCATCACACACAAGAAGAAAGGAAGTCCTTTCGTCTTATCGACAGAGTTGCTAACAAGCCGGCCAGGCCGGCCAATGCTTTCGGCCTGGCCGGCCTGGTTTTACGCCAACCAACGGCCTGGCCTGGCCGGCCTGAGTAGTAGAAAGAGCCTGGCCTGGCCGGCCTGGCCTGGGAAAAGCCTGAAATGCCTGAATTGGTATTACTAATCTAATTTCTTGAACGCTGATTGGCCCATTTCTTCATCTAGCCATTCGTCTTCCTCTGGCCATTCTCAAAGCTTGTATAATTTATCGACAGCGTCGCCACTGAGGGAGGAGGCATTTAAGTTTTTTTTATCTAAGTAGATCAGCAATACGCCCCATATTAAGGGTATTAACTTACCTGCAAAGCCTTTGCTGATCCAACAAACGCACGGCAACGCAGCTGTAAGCTGGCCGGATAGCTTCCTCCGTTTTGGTTCTAACATATCTCCAACTTTTGAAAATAGGCGCTCACAATCAGCAGAAGCAGCAGGAATTGAGAGTATATCAAGGGCCATCCGAGATAGATTCGGGTATTCTGTAGATAGAGAGAGCCAATAAGCAATCGGATCAATTGCGTGGGGGTGATCTCTTGGAAGGTTATCCACTCTCTTCCACCGTATAAACTCATCTCCCACGTCGTCTCCTGGCGTCTTAACGGGCCCAGTATATTGATCGATATCGTCGTCAATCTCAGCGTCGTACCTTCAGACTCCGCAACAAGCAATCCAGATTGGTTCGATTGATTGACTTGATTGGTTAACTCAATCCAATCAATCCAATCTGCTTTTATACAAATTTGGTGTCAATTCAATCTAAGAGGTGAAAATTGATTGGATTGATTGTCTTGATTGATAGTTTAGTAAGATTTTTGAGGCTTTTAGAGTTGCTAAGTTACTTCTCTCGCGATAGTTTCATGGTGTTGTGGTTAGCGCAGGGGTGTTATCCTAACTTGTACTAGACTTGTTAGCGCGCTCTAACCTCATCTATCTAGCACTACTCTCTGTACACTGTTTTGAAGCTCTTAACGTCGCCTCTGCCGCCTATAGAGACGCGTTTTCTGGTGCTTCGATTGCCCAATATGGCTAAACGCTCACGAGCTCTACCTCTAGCACTGCGCCTACTAAACGTCTGCGCTCATCGGAGCCATCATCTCAACGTCTATTCCAACACTCACTATCGCCCCGTCAAGCCCTAGCTGCCGCAAGCCAGGCCACAACGTTTGAGTCGCAATTATTAGAGTCGCAGCTAGAGGCAGAGATCGTGGCGCCTACTGAGGGCAGCCAGGCTGGTACGGCGGCTACAACTGAAGCTGGAGGTGGCGGTGGTGATGGCGATGATGATGGAGATGGTGATAACTTTAACGGTATTGACTGGCAGCGTTTAAGAGACTTTATGAAGCCTCTTACAACCCAGCGGCGCGTCAAAAGCTGGATATTTCGACATGGCTATCGCGTTGTTGAGCGTAGTAACCCAAGTAAAGTGTGGTTTGTATGCAAGTACTGCCATACTCACAAGGTTATTGACGCTGGAGGTAGTGGTATATTTGACGTCTCAAGAGCTACATCAGCTGCAGCGTCTCATCTTGGCCAGCAAAAACGAGGCCACATGCACTCTAAAGACGGCGTAAAACAGCGCCAACAGACTAGTGGGCAGCTCTCTCTACGGCAGGCATTTGAGGATGGTGTTGAGGTCTCTCAGCGCGCTGCTAACGCGATGGGCAACTTTAATATACAGCGTTTTCGACAAGCTGCAGTCCTCTGCCTGCTTGATAACAACTTGCCAATGGAGCTACTCTTACGCCCGTCGTTTAGAGAGATGATTAACTTTGCCAATCCAGACGCAGAGGCAGCATTATGGGTGAGTCCTCGGAGTGTTGCTACCTACGCGATGCGCCTGTTCCGCCGTATACAGCCCCAGGTTGTCCAAGCCTTGTCAGAGGCTGCAAGTAAAATACATATAAGCTTTGACGGCTGGACGACAAAGGGTGGCAAGCGTGGGTTCTTTGGGGTTGTTGCTCACTTTGCTGACGTCTCTGGAGTAATACGAGACTTGCGTATTGACCTACCACAACTCGCTGGCGCTCATACTGGCGAGGCTATCTCATCTGCGATTATTAAAACGCTCCAAGTATATGGTGTTACTCGCGATAAGTTGGGTTACTTCGTACTCGATAACGCTACCAACAACGACACCGCGATCGCTGCGCTCAGCTGCGTATACGACTTTGATGCCACCCATCGACGCCTCCGCTGTAGTCCTCATACGCTCAACCTTATTGGCCAGGCCATTATATTTGGCGTAGACAAAGACACGTACGACAATGCTGCTGACCAGCTTAATACAGAGGAGTTATACATGCAGGAGTGGCGGAAACAAGGACCGTTGGGCGTGCTGATTGACGTTATCAACTACATTAAAACACCGCAACAGTACGAGCTTTTTCGAGACTTTCAGCGCGCTGCTAATGCTGAGTTGCCTGCTGGTGAGCGTCTCAAAGTACTTGAACCGGTTAAGCCTGTTGTCACCCGCTGGCACTCGTATTACGCTGCTTTCCGACGCGCTACTCAACTCCAAGCTGCCTATAACTTATACGCAGAGCATCACATCAGCCGAGTCGCTCTTGACGATAGGCGCGCAGCGCAGTATAACAACAAGCGGCCTGATGCTCCAAATTGGATGAGATCAACAGGTCTTACAGCTGCTGATTGGGCAGTAATAACTGAGTACCAGGACTGCTTAGAGCCGCTTAAGCTTGCTACTGAGCGGCTAGAAGGACGCGGTAAAGCAGGCAACTTTGGTGCTATATATGAGGTTATACCTGTCATTGAGTACGTACTCAGTGCGCTCGAAGCCCGCACGCGCCCATACGAGCGTGTCGATTTCAACTACACTGACGCACCTGAGGACCACCTCCACATCAACTTACGCGCTGCCTGGAGTAAGGCAAACAATTACTACAACAAGCTTGACAACTCACCAGCTTACTACGCTGCTGTCTGCCTCCACCCATACTACAAATACTACTGCGATAACAGCTGGGTTGACAAGCCAGAGTGGCTTACTACTGCTAAAGCTGGGTTCCAACGGCTCTGGCAAACGTACAAACTTCAGCGCCAGCGTCCTATCTTAGCTCATACAAGTACAACAACAATTATGAGTGGTATAGATGACGTAATTGGCGCGTTTATACGCCGGAACAACAACACAGAGGAGGTTGATAAGGACGAGTACGAGCGCTGGAAAGCTCAAGAACCTGAGTGGAGTAGAGAGCAGTACTTAGGCGATGGTCACCCAGTCGTGTATTGGATACAAATGCGCTCAAAATACCCATGTTTAAGCCAGTTTTCGATTGATATACTGGCTATCCCAGCATCAAGTTGCGACTGTGAGCGGCTCTTCAGCGAGTTTGGCGATCTACTCGAACCTAAACGACGCGCTATTGGTAGTGAGCTACTTGCTGCTCTTCAGTTAGTAAGAGCGTGGGAAAGAGCTGGCTTTATAACTCAGCCTAATAGTGGCGCTGAGGGCGGCGATGAGGAGGATCTATCAGATGAAGATCTTGTACGCGACTACAATATACAAGAGTGGATTACCTAGCTGCTATATTTGTATACAACTTCGATCTCTTAGCGTCCAATCTAATCAATCTACCAATCAATCCGCAATCAATCTGCCTAAAAACATCAACAATCAATCCACAATCAATCAGCGGCGACGCCGCCAACAATCAATTCAATCGACGACTCCAAGATTGATTAGATTGATTGTTGCGGAGTGTGCGTACCTTACGCGTTTTGGCCGTGGCGGGGTCTCTGAACAGTTACCGGATTCACCCTTGTACGACTGCCAGATAGCTTGAAACTGCGCGTTGTTATAGTTAAGCCAGTGAGGGGTATCCAGCCAAGAGTTTTCGCAATAGAATTTGTACTGGGGATGGAGGATTGTGGCCGTGTAATACGCTGGAGAGTCGTCGAGCTTGACGTAGTATTTGCGAAGCTTCTTCCAAGCAGCGCGAATGTTGTAAAGCTCATGATCTTCGGGAGCGTCCGCCTCGTTATAGTCAACATCTTTTAAGAAGTCAAACTGGCTCTCGTACTTGCGGAGGAGATATTCAAAAGTTGGAATAACCTCGTAAAGAGCACCAAAACGCCCACATTTTCCTCGTCCTTCGAGTCTCTTTGAAGCAACCTTGAGTGGCTGTAATATCCGAATATAGTCTATAATAACATGCCAATCCTGGGCCGTCAAACCTTCGGTCCTCATCCAATCAGGTACGTCAACCAGCGCGGCGTTTGGGTTGCGGGCGACCCGAGTAGCCATTTCCATCCGATACTGTCCAATATGGTATTGCATGTACGCGTCAAGGGGTTGTTGTAGCTCAACAGCGCGCTCAAAAGCGTCGTGATATGAATTCCAGCGGGTAGTGCTAGGTTTCTTGATTTCTTTGACTCGAAACTTTGGATCCGGTAGCTGCTCGTTGGCCTTGATCTGAAAATCGCGTAAGAGGTCGTGTTGCTGCGGAGTTGAGATGTACGCTATTACGTCTCGGAGCATGCCTAACGGCCCGTCTTTTCTCCACTCTTGCAGATATCTTGCCTCTAATTTGGCTTCTTCAGCGCTCTCCCTAGTATTTGCTTCAAGTGCTTTCTTATCAATGCCGAAGATTACGGTTTGGCCAACAAGGTTAAGCGTGTGAGGGCCGCAGCGTAGTCTCCGGTGGGTACCGTTGAAGTAGTGGTGTTTTGCGAGGATGTCGACAGCAACGTTATTGGAGCCAATATTGTCGAGTACGAAATAGCCAACCTGGCTAGACTCGATCCCGAACTTCTGGATTACGTCATTGACAACCTCACCAAGCCTCTCGCCCGTGTGAGCACCGGCTAGCTGTGGTAACGCAATGGGATATTCGTGTTTATTGCCATCGTCATCAAGATAGTGTATATGGACGCCAAGAAACGCTTTCTTGCCACCCTTTGCCGTCCAGCCGTCAAAGGTAAAGTGTATTAGTGAGCGCGCTGATGAGAGATGCCGGCGTACGGTAGAGAGGAGTAGATCGTATTGTGTTATTACAAAATGCGTAACTGACTGGTGGTTCTTCCAAACCGCTGTTGCGGCTTCAGGGTTAGCAGCAGCAATCATCTCTTTAAACGCAGAAGTCTCGAATTCGCGTAACGGATGGTTATTTTGAAGGAGCCAGATGACGGCTTTCATCCGAAAAGACTGTACGTCAAAGTGGCCAATCTCATTGGCTATCTCCTGAGAGACCTCAAACCCGCCTTCAATAAGGCCCCGTAAGGTTTGTTGACTGGACTCCATCTGGACAGTAACTTTTCCGTCCTTACACAATCTATGGCCAGGTCTGTTCATCCCTAGATGGCGTGCGGCAGCTGAAACAGATGATGTAACATCAAAGATATGATTATGAGTGGACTTCTTAAGATGGCAATGTCTACAGACGAAAAATGTCCGTTTTGGGTTCTTCAGCGAAGCCACACGGTATCCGTACTTGTAGATCCAGCTCGGTTGCCTCTTCTGCGTTCGGAGAGGCTTAATGTATTGCTTAATCGCTTCCCACTGAATCCCATCGTAATTATCCGTATATCGCTCATCATAAGAGGAGATATCGCTATCGTTAGGGGGGAGGGCTTCGGCGGCAGTTGCGGCAGCGGTCTCGGTTGGCGCGTCAAGGAGAGCGCTACGGAGCTCCTCCTCGAAGGTTTGAATATTTTCCTGAGTAGCCTGTGTATCACGGGTGCGCATTTTCGATCGGACTTGACATGGCATGGTAGAGGTCTTTAACGGAGGAGTTAGGCTCGAGGAAAGTTCCAGTATTAAAGGGTTTAAGCCAATCACAATCTCCCAGGTAGCACTTGGAAAATTATGATTAGCTCGTGTTGCTTAAACCCTGTCGGTGAGCCTTGGCAAAATTTTGGCGGCTAGTTCATCCGATCTCAACTCAACTGAACTTTGATTTGTACGGCTTCATATACATACCTACCAGGCCGAAACCAGGCTACCAGGCCGTGACCTTCGGCCTGGCTTGGCCGGCCGGCTTGTTAGCAACTCTGCTTATCGAACCCCCGCATTCGGCGCGGCCATTAGGTCCAGAATCGCCACAGTGCCTCGGAATTCTCAACCTCCCAACGAGCACCGAAAATGCACATCAGTTGCACTACTTGGCCGCGAGCACCCGTCCAGCTGGCCCAGTGACCTCAAAGTCGGGTATATCTACGCTTTCCCCAGGAGGCCGGGCTGCATATTTTCCCACAGCCCCACCCGCGCCAACACTTATGCCTAATATGATCCGAACAGACTTTCGTCGGTCAAGCATCAACTTCCCAAGCGCACCGAGCCGCCATAGAAGCATGCAGATCATGACCACCAGAAGCGAACTAAGACCTCCTGTCCAGATGCCAGTTGACGTTCGATCAGGTTCTAAAGTTGCTGATGAGAAGAGAAGACGAGTTGCAGGCGCGGCAGCTCGATTTCGCGCTCGAAGGGAGGCGAAGGAAAGAGAAGGAACGCGAAATATGTAGGAAAATATCTGAATTGGAGGAACAACTCCGTAACGCGCACGAAGATGTCGAATACTATCGGAGCGAAAGAGACTTCTTCGAATCTATCGTACTCCAATAACTGCATGCAAGAAGACTCTGCATAAGGCCCCCATCGCCCCGTTTAATGCGATGATCAGCTGCGGTCTCCAATGTGCCGTTAGAAACTAGTGATAGCTCTGGAGTTTCTCGTTTCCGTGTTTGTCGGCATGAATAACCATTACCGTGTCCGTGCGCGCAACGCCCGGAGTCGCGCAACGCCCGCGAACCACCCCAACAGGTCACCCAAAAATGAGGCTGTAGAGCCACACACAATAGCTATTATCACGAGATTTTGTGGTGGAGTAGTATAGTGATGCTTGCGATCAATTTAGCCTATTCAAATCTTTCTGGAAGGTTGACTCTGCGGCCGAGGCGCGTGGTGACAGCTAGGGCGGGAGGAACAGCCTCTGTAGCTGCGCCGCCACCCACAGCATCAACCACACGTTTCTGACGCCTGTTCTTCTGTATGGGTGGCCATGAAGCCTTCCTCTTACCCTTTTGGGATAATTGTAGAGCTTCTTCAGCGGTGCGCGCTGCTCGCTGACGTGCGCGTTCAGCTGCTTGTTCAGCCTTCTCAGCCTTCGCCTTCTCCCTCTCTATCTTGAGTGCCTCTCGCGCAATACGCTTCTCCTGTTCAAGCTTCTCTTTGTACAGCTTATTGGACTGCTTCAACTCCTTCATCTCAGCTTTTGTGAGTTGTTTCTCCTTCTCCTCACGCTCCATCACTCTCTGACGAAACTCAGCCTCACGCCTCTTACTTAGTGACCAGAAAACAGCTCCACCATGGTACTCCTCGCGCTGTTGGAGAGGCAAGACCTGTTGCTTCTTCTTATGCTTCTTCTTAGTAGTTAGCGCCTCCTTGAGGCCCTTCATCTCATGGTGGAGTAGCTCATTTTGAACTGAGAGATGGTGGAGTGAGCGGCCAAGCTTCCGTGACTCCTTACTGCGCTCATCCTTCACTGCAGAGCAAATGAGCGACTGCACTTTAAGCCAATCCTCTCCGCTCTAGCACGAAGTAGAGGACTCTTGTGACATTGAGGCCTCTGAGGCGTCGTCAGTGAATCTATTAAGGATTTTGTTAGGGTTAATAGGTGCTATACCCGTAACTTCGAAGGACCTGATTACAGTCGCTACAGTGAAGCTGCTCACCCAGGCCTTCCAGAATAGAGGGAAGAAGTCGCCTTTTTTGACGGGGAGCCATCCCATGCTTCGGTGAGTGTGTTGAGTCAGCTCATTTGTGTAGTTTGATGAAAGAGGCTTAAAGCAGACTACATCTAGCGGCTGAAGCGTGTGGGTTGAATGTGGAGGAAAGATAGCCAATAGTATCTTGTTATCGTCGCAGTACCTAATGAAATCCATCGTCAGGTGAGATCCATGGCCATCAACGATTAATAGCGGGTACTTTCTTCGAGCTTTCTTCTTGGTGTAGCGATCAAACACCTGTTCAAGCCAAGCCAGGCCTACGTCATCGTTCGTCCAGCCAGAGGGGGACGTAGTGAAGTGTACTGAGTGCTTTCTTGGGTCTATACTCTGTACCCAGCTCGATTGTACAGCCTTGCCGGCAGCCTGATAGATAAGGCCTGGCGGCAACGCAGATCCATCGGCACACACACATGCCAGGAGTGTAATCCACTCACGATTGCCATCTTGGAGTGATGCCCCGACCTCCTTCTTCTCCCATCTCCTCTTACTAAAGATCCTCTTTGACCTGCCAACGACTCCAATCATGAAGCCCTTTTCATCCATATTATACGTGTGCTCAGCGTCAACGTCATACTCTGTTATTTTGTGCTGCAGTAGATCAAAGTACAGCTTGTACTTATCACCAGAATCAGCGGCGTGGCGAACAGAGTCCATGGCCGTCGTCCATTGTGGTGTGAGGCGATCTTTGCGCCTGTTCATGAAGCGCGTAACCCAGCTATCAGAGACTGCCTCTCGCGCAATTGTCGAGGCGAAATTTCGTATCATGTCTCTTGTAGGTGGCAGGCGACGCGCTGTAAGTCCTTCTATATACTTCACAAGCTCCTCCTCTTGTTGTAGGTTGAGCTTCTGTTGGTTGGTGTCCTTAATTGCGCGTGGTGCCTGAATCTGCTTGTGCCTCCGCGACAACGTTGACCGATCAACACCATGGTTAGTAGCTATTTTTTGATAGCAAAGTTTTTCGCCGGACTTTAGAGCATTAATCTCTGCAAGCGCATTATCAATTGCAGTCATCGTTGTTGTGTTGTTACGCGTCAGAGTATGGGGTACTTTTTTGTTGATCGGGCGTTGCGCGACTCCGGGCGTTGCGCGCACGGGGCAGCGTGATGCACGCGAACACCAAATATTGAGCCACAAAAAATGAGGCTGTAGAGCCACATACAATAGATAAAATCACAGGATTTCTTGGTGGAGTAATCTATAGGCCTATGAGACAATATTCCTCTATAGAAATTAATTATATAAAGTGGCGGTGCGGCCGCTACGCGTTGTGTGAGTGCGAGCTGGCGGCGGCGGCGTCGCAGGCTTTGCGCAACTACGAGCAGCCACAACACGACGCGTAGGCTTCTGTTTGCGTGTAGAGGCTTGTGAGGTTGTGCGCTTGCCTCTTTGGGACAATTGTAGAGCTTTTTGAGCGTCGCCGGCTCGTTTTGCCTCTGATCTTGCAGCCTTCCGAGCCTCTATTGCTCTGCGCTCCTCTGCCTTGACCTCCGCGCGCGCTTCCTTCTCCCTCACACGCTGCACGCGCTTCTCTTCTTTGATCTTCTCGTTGTATAGCTTATTGGCAGCTTTCAACTCCTTCATCTCTGCCTTTTTAAGCTCTTCTGCCCGCTGATTTTGCTTATAGATGCGCTCTCTGCGGCGTGCCTCACGGAAGGCACGAGGAGACCAGAACTTCGCGCCACCCCATAGGTTCTGCTCATGTTTCTGCAGATCTAGTGCGTGACTCTTCTTCTTCTGCTTCTTCCTTATCTTAAGAGCACCTTTAAGGCCTTCTTTTTCATAGTGTAGTAGCTCATTTTCGGTGGAGATGTGGTGGATCACGTGCCGTAGGTTGGCTGCTTCTTCCGACGTGTTATCCTTCACTAACGCGTCAAACTGCCGTACTATTTGACGCCAATCTTGGCCCTTTGGATGAATCGGAGCTGTTGCCAACGAGCTTACTGCCTCTAGGTCCTCTGTGGCGAAGCGCTTAAGTACAACGTTAGGTTCGAACGGGTGAATACCCGTGGTAGCAAAGGCTTGATAGATGTTAGTTGCTGTGAAGGAGGAGGTCCATGCGTCCCAAAACAGTGAGAAGAAGTCACCTTTCTTCACTGGCAATAAGCCCTTACTTTTGCTGGCGCGTTGAGTGAGGTTATTGGAGTACTTCGTCGCCAGAGGCTTGAACAACACTACATCCAACGGCTGCAACATGTGGGTACTGTGAGGTGGAAATATTGCCACAAGTATCTTGTGTTGATGGCAATAAGTAAGAAAGCGCTTCGTTACGTGGCTGCCGTGGCCGTGGCCGTCAATTACTAGCAATCTCCAATTGCCTCGAGCAAGGGCTTTTGTGTTGACATTAAACACCTGTCGCAACCAAGCAAGGCCAACCTCGTCGTTACTCCAGCCTGAGGGAGTTGCTGCAATATATAGGTGGTGTTTCCTAGCGTCCACATCGCTCACCCAGCTTGATTGCACCTTCGTTGAGTCTGCTGGGTAGATGAGGGATGGAGGCAGTGCAACTCCGGAAGCTCCCACGCAGGCTATAAGCGTAACCCATTCACGATTGCCATCTTGGAGAGCCTGTCGAAACTGCCTATCCTTTAGTGAGCTCTTTGAGAACACCCTCTTGCCTCTAGTAATCACTCCAATCATAAAGCCCTTCTCATCCATATTGTATGTGTGATCTGCCTCAACGCCATACTCGGCAATTTTGGCCTCCAGCATGTAGAAGTACAGCTTATAGTTATCCTCAGAATCAGCGGCATGGCGCTCAGCGCTCATATGGGTGGCCCAGCGAGAGGTGAGCTGGTCGCGGTGACGGTTGAGGAACAAGGAAACCCAGGCTTCGGGGACGGGGTTTCCAGCGATTGTAGAGGCGAAATTCTGGATCATATCACGGGTAGGAGGAAGGTACTGATCAGTAAGCTGTTTTATATAGTCTACAAGGTCAGACTCCTCCTCGGGGGTGAGGCGTTGTTGATTGGTGTTCTTGCTGGTCACAGAGCCAGAAACGCGTCGATGACGTCGCGACAACGTTGAACGCGACACACCATATTTAGTAGCAATCTTTTGGTAGCAAAGTTCACCAGCTGCTGCTGCTGCGTCTGCCTCTTCAAGCGCAGCTTCTATCGACATCGTGGCGTTGAGATATGGCGTTGAGGATTTTGGGGCGTTTTCGTGTTCGCGTGCATCACGCTGCCCCGTGCACCACGTGCACGGACATGGGTAGCAGGGGGAGACCCCACCCACGCTAAACTTAGATTGCGTCTAATGCAACGTAATATGAGCAGCCTCACTGAAACTTCATCGCCCTCGATCTCGATGTTGACTCAAATACGTGCTATAACTATCTTTTGGCTTATAAACTTTGAGATAGAGCTTTTGGTGTTGGTTTTTGGTGGGGTGGCTCGTGCGCTGAGGTTGCTGGCAGGTAGCAAGCTGCTGTTCTCATAAAAGAGCTCTCTATACCTAGCCAGTCTCCTATTAGGTGGACTACTCTATATAAAATAGACTCCTTCAGTAGTAACAACCTGCTGCCTCGAGCAATTGCAGGCTTCTCAAAGGAAACCAGCGCTAGGCCTAATTAAGTAAGGATAGAACTTTCAAGAAGGTCAACACCAAAAGATCTATCTAGCAACAACAACCTCATCTACCAAGCAACCCAGCAAACTCACCCTCGCGCTTACGCTCCTCTATATCCTCCTCCCTTGCTTCCCTTGCGTGTTCAACGCTCCAGGAATACTGCCCTGCAATTCTAGTGCAGGGACTTCATTTTCAAGCCCGTCAAGAAGGATTGGCCGGTCAACGGTTGCGCCAGCTGCGTCAGCTCGAAGAAGCGTCTCAATGAGCTCTACCTTATTGAGGCGGCTTGTCCTAGGTAGGCCTCGCCGCTGGCACAACAATCGCAAGTTGAGAACAGTTTCTAACTGATATAACGTACATGGCAAGCGAGCGGCGCATGCAAGCGAACGGCGCACCCCACCAAATTTGGACAATGCGTAAACTTCTATTAAGTATAGCACCATCTGTTTTAGCTTAACAATGTTCTTCTGAAGCTAAAGTTACTCTTATAATCTTAGCTCTTAACCGCGATTAAATTTAGACTAAAACAAATGCAAAGTTGGTAGGGTGCGCCGTTCGCTTGCATGCGCCGCTCGCTTGCCATATACGTTAGGTGCTTTTGGCGACCTAAAAATTCGCCCTCATCGTCTGGCAATCCACAGCTAAAGCCATCGTCAGACTCTTCGATTTTGAGGTTTGCAGTAGCCTCGTCAACCTCCTCAGCTTGCTCCCAGCCAGTAAAATCGACCTGGCCAGCGAAGTCTTTGATAGAGATCATATAGTCGTCAGCGCCAGTTGGGCTAACTGCGATGCCAGTGTGGACAAAAGATTGCACTACTACCTGCCGTTTCTTGTCACAAAGCTCATCCCAGGCATCTCCAACAGCCTTAGTGACTGCTATACGTCTCGCTGAGACTGCAGCTCGGCCGCTCACCTCACCGTTGACCTCAGCCTCAAGGATTTGCTCGAGATGGTTCCTCAACAATGCCTTGAAAGGTTTATTGATAGCAACGTCTAGTGGTTGCAGCAGTCCTGTACATCCTGGCGGAATTACTGCAAGCGTTACTCGATTAGCCTTGAGTAGCTGCCGTACTTGCTCAGTTTTATGGAAGCTAGCAGAGTCCATGACTAGTAAGCTCTCGCGGCCGCCAAGCTCCTTAAATAGCTCTTTCTCTAACCACGTAATAAGCAGTTGTTCATTATTGTAGGCTGTCTCGGATAGCTCTACGGTAACGCGAGGGTCCCAAAACTGCTGCTCCTGCCGCCAAATCTGCCCGCCTGGAGCCCCGTGAAATATCAGCTTTGGCTTCAATCGTGGTTCTCCATCTGCAAAGACGTACAGCACCAAAGTTGCCTGACGCTTTGGCCAACTGGTGTTGCTTACTGAGCCAGTTATAGTATGCTCACCTTTAAGGTGGTACGTTGCGCCGTCAAAGAACTCAAAGGGTATAGGCACCTCGTCTATATTCACAATCTCAGACAACCGGAAGCGCCAAAAGGTATAGAAACCAGTCTTAATAAGTGAATTACGGCGTATAAACCTAAGGAATCGATTCACTAGCTCAAGGTAGTGAGCAGGGAGCTGCTGCGAGGCGTGAGTAAGGCGCCTCCAGCTGATATCCCAACGGCAACAGAAGCCTCGAAACCAGCCATTTGAGAACTTGAAGCTATCCTGCCACTAAATGTAAGTAAATATATATAATTTACTAGTATAAGCTTACATAAATAGGCTGGTCAGCTTCCTTGTTGTACAGTGTCTGGTATATTATCCTCGCCCTGCGTTGAAACCAAAATCTTGATACTTTCCGTCCCATCTGCCTCCAATCAATAAACTGTCGAAAAAGCTCAAGCTCAAGCTCAGGATGCCTCTCACGTCTTGCTCTTGATGAGTCCCGCCGGCAGCCTCGACTTTGCTGCACTACCTGGTACCTTTTGGACCATATATCTAGTACAGTACGGGCAGGTACCTTGAAGTGAATACCAGTCTCCTTAGTGGTTGGAGGCCTTAAATAGCCATCCCAATCAAGACCCTGGAGGCATCGCTGCTTCTGCTTAGGGCCCTGGCGTACCTCAGGCTCCTCAATTCAGTGGTGGAGGAGAAAGAGGGATAATCTGAAGCTTCTTCCTTGGCGATACAGTGTGCCAACTCCGTTTTAAAGGCGGAACAGGTTTGTATGAGGCCCTCATACTAATTTGATCCTTAAGCGATCGTTTCTTGCGTCCGGTTTTGATGTTAAAAGAACGTTGAGCGTTGAGGTTTTCGGGGGTTAGCTGGCTTAGAGGGACGCGAGGCATTGTGGGCAGTCAGTGAGGAAGAGCGCGGACACCTTGTGGCGGCGACACGAACCAGTTTGGTGCTCAGCGCTAACAAATTCAGGGTGGTCTGATATTGGTCCGGGCGCTTTCAGGGGCTGCTATTTGCCCGCTTTGTGCTACTCCACCACGAGTGGGGACCCCCGTGCTAGCGGTTGTCGAGTTTTTACGGGTACTTGCCTAATCACAGACAAGTCATCTAACTTAATTGGGTATAGCATATAAGCTACAGCCAATCAGGAGCCATGCAACCGCTCTTCCGAATAAACGCGTGTGCACACTGTGTACACGAGACACGAACACGAACACACACGCGCGAACCCGAACACATACATCGGCCCAGCTATGCGTGCTACCCCTGAATGGATGATTGAGACATTCAGGACTATCTATAACCCTAGAAACGTCTTCGTAAAGCTGTCAGTAGCACAAAAGATTTGTTCTCATCAAGAAACACAAACTGACGCTTAGGCAGCTACCATATTCCAAAGGCAATCTACGGCTTCCTACCATTTCTTATCTTCAATCGAGTTAACAAGACTTACCCCATCGTAAAGAACTTCTTTACGGAACTTCGAAAACACGAAGGCCAAAACCTCCCTGTGGGCGGCACAGGTTTTTGCTGGGGAGGTAAACACCTTGTCTTGCTGGCAGGCGATGAGGCGAAAGTTGACGGTAAACCTCTCATGGATGCCGGTTACACCGGCCATCCTAGCCTCGTGACAGTCCCAGAAGAGATTGAGAAAATGACGATCCCCGTTAGCTTTGCCGTAGGAGAAAAGGACCCTGTACTTCCCATGGATCAATGTGAACGGATAAAAAAGATCGTAGATGCTAAGCCTGAAACACAAAGGGGTGTCAGATGTAAGGCCCGATAGGGTGTAAGATGTCACGTGTGGATCTCCAAGTTGCGAGATCCTAGATGGTAGCACAAACTCTCGGGTGTAACCACTTGGCAGAGGGACACACAAAAATGCAGAAAATAGAGAACACACAATCAATCACGTTCATCATCAAAATTCATCAAAGATCAAGCCAAATAGTCCTTGAATCTGACAAGGGGAGACGTTATAACCTACCCAGATTGCGGGCACGGGTCGTCAGGGCGGATACGAAGTTTATCGAGGTTTCAAAGCAAGCTGCTAAGGCGGCAGATCAGTGCATCCAGTGGTTTGATAAACAATTCGGTACCGAGTAGAAGGAGAATACTTGGATCGGCACGGGTAATTCGGGGCGTCTCTATAAGGAAACAAATATACGTACTCTATTCCAATCTTATTCGCCTATGCGGTCTTTCTAATGCTGCAATCGTACCAAAAAGCAAACTTCGGCTTTACAATCTCAATCTGTGACCTTGATGATCCAGCTAATTTTACAGACACTTAGCTATTCTTATATCCAACACCTGGAACGTACAAAAACTCTCTCTCCAAAATTTCCCAGCTACCATCATTCTGTCTTCGCCTGCATTCCAATAGTGCTTTTCCCATGGGGCTATCCGGTAGCTTCACTTGAGCCTGCACCCTGTGAGACTCAGGTAGTACTAGAAGTGATAAATGTTGTTCCATGCAGACACTCTTGTAAAAATCTTGTTCTTCAATCTTAATCACTTCTTGTGCGATGGATGCTGCTAGTTTCCCGTCCCAGATTCCTTCTTGATGCGATGTGGCCACGAGCAATTGGACAGCCTGGGGCCTGATCTGAGGGGCCCTGCATTTAAGGGCTGTAAAATAGAGTGGTGGAATCACACCCATTTCGACGGTAAAACTGAATTTTTTCGTGCGGTGTTCTGATATGTCGGCCTTGGTATTCGGTAAGGCAAGTTTTAATACTTCTTTTGTCTGTACTATTACGGAAGCAAAGTCGTGCGTATAGGAATCGAAGACTGACTCGTCTAGTGGCCGTGAGCAAGTATTCACCATGATGCGTGCCATGATGTAATAGATGTATAGCGTCTGATAGGCAATCCTATCTTGAAGAGACATCCGTGCCACCTCTATATTGCTCTTAGACGCTTTGTAGGCTTGCAACCAAGATACTAGTTCCTTCTGGATGTCTCGCTGATAGTCCAGCAATCCGGGAGGATAAACTACATCCCGCGATATTGCCCTCCGACGGAACTGTACGGAGAGGTGAAGAATTCCATCTAGTAATCGATCTAGTTGTTGCCTTGCTTGACGAATGCACCGAAAAGTGAGGGAAGATCCCTCCAGCCCAGAATGCTGCCTGTAAATGTAGGAATAAGCAGAGCCATGTCGGAAGAGGGCGGTTTGCACATTCAGTCTGTCAAAGGCTTCAACGATACAGTCATCAGCAGACTCATGGGGCGACTTCTGAGCGATAACCTTCCTGAGTATTTTAAGGCCGTTTTGGAGATGAGTGTAGCCTGTGTTGTAATGCCCGCGGAGAAATTCTAAGCATGTGAATACCATGCAAGTAATGAGCACAAGGCGCATAGATGCTTTGGTATTCGCGGAGAGGTAAGACCGAATATAACTGATTGCCTGGTTGTATTGCCGCAAGGTGAAACGCTCCAGCTCGTTCTGCCCGCTTTCAGTCCTTCCTACATAGCTGCTGTCCATGATTTCCCTCTTGTGGGCTGAGCCCAAGGCAAGAGTGGCATGAAGCACGGCCGGTTCGTTTGAACTCGCCTGAATTATTAATGTGTCCCAGAAGGTTGAACAGAAGGTGCCCGGAAGTTTTTTGGCGGTCCGACGTACAAACCATTCGAAGTACGACCGCTCCTCTCCGCTCACACCACCGATGGAGGCTGTTACATCATACCGGGCAATAGCGTTGCGCTGAGCGGGACCCGAAGATTTACGGCCATAAGCGTTTCCTCCTCCGCCCCAAATGCCATAGCCATCGCATAGGCGACCTGTGCTTACACATCGATGGCAGGCTGGTCGGCCTTCATCACATTTGACCCGACGGATCCTGTCCAGAATATTAGCGAGAAATGCCGCGAAAGACTGGACGAATAACGGGAGAGCTCACTTGCAGGTGCGGCAGCCAGTCTTCACCCTGGTTTTGCTCCTCCGAATTTTGTCTCCAGGGCTGCCGAGTTGATGTCCATCCATAAGCGGTATGTTTGTCCTGCACGTTAGATTCCAATGAGAATGGAGTAAAGTATTTAAGTCTGGCCTGACAATTCGCCCGCTCGCGAAATGGGCAACCGGATTGGCTAGTGTATCCCTGTCAGGTCCGATTGGCTTGCTCGGTTATGTCGTGCAATGATTGGTCGATCGTAAAAATGCACAACATTTTTTAGTTCTCGTTCTCCATTAGCTGCGGGGAAAGGTGCGGCTCCCCTCAACCAATCAGAGGCACAGAATTACGAGCGAACCAATGGAGAGGAGGATGGACACTCCGCCGACACAATGATCTACTTTCGCACTTAGGTGTGCTGATGATGATGCATCAGGAAGAATTCATGATGAGCAGAGAAGTTGTATTGTGTGTGTGTGGTGTGCCTTGGTCTGGTGAACCTGACCCCGCACGTCTTAGATTATATGGCAAGATTACTAATGCAGTTTCTACATCAGGCTCCCTGAGATGATACCTTGGCCTGCGACATCTACCTACCCATACCGCCGCTCTTTACAGTCGACAGCCCCCAGTCGCCCACCCTTGATTTCTACGCTTGCTCTCGGGGCCATGTTGACGTGTAGTTGCGCCGCTATGTATCGGTCCGTCCCTCCAGTCCAAGGTGCACTTGTTCACATGTCTCCCAACGACGAGAGCCCCAAAACGAATGACTGCCAGTCCTAATTGATTAAGAAAGTTCTCCCATTTGTTTGAGGGCAGCGCTTTGGTAAGTCCATCTGCTAGCATTTGCGAGGACTCTACGTATTTAACTTTAATTCGTCCAAGCAATACTTCTTGTCGTAGCCAGTGGTTGTGGATGTCTACATGTCGAAGTTTGGTTTGAAGTTTTGCAATCTCTTCCGTAACAAGTCGAATTGTCTGTGTATTGTCGCATTGAATTGTAATAGTCGACTCCGGCAATGATACCTGGAGCTCCTTGAGAAGTCGCGAGGTAAAGATAGCTTCCTTTGCTACTTGGGAGAGCGCGAGCAGTTCTGCTTCTGCTTCGGTCGTTGAGGTAGTAAACGTGTCCTGTTTACTTGCTCTCCAGGTAATAAGACCACCGAATAGCTTAATCACATAACCCTGAGAACTCTTTCTATCGACTGTATTATCGGCAAATGATGCGTCGCTGACTACTTCAAGCTTGTCGTCTCATCCCAATTGGAGTGCTCTTGATTTTGTCGGTAGTCCAGCGGATTAAGACCACCTATAGCGTAGTCTTGCCCTTAGGTCGTGATTTGAGGGCAACAACTATAGCTCGAGTAGCAATATTGTAATTAGGCGCCATATAGACATGAGAATGGCCGGATAGCTATTGAAAATTGAGCAAATGAAGAGGTAGAGGATCTCCACATTGTGTGACAAGATTGTAGCGTTTTTAAGCGTGGGCATGAACTTTTGAAAGGTATCCTCCGTACATGAATCATATATGAAGACCGGATGGCCCGAAAACGTTTCCTGGTGCAGCGCAACATCCAGAACCGTGACGCTAAGAAGCTGGAAACGAGGGGAGCCGGTGCCATGCCGGCCAATACAGCTCTAGTGTTGTCAGATTACACAAGTGCTGTAAGGCCTGTTAGATAGATAAACTCAGAAGTACTGCACAAAATAAAAAGGACCGATACGACGATCTTTGGAACCTCCGGAAGCACAGCAGCCATAGAAAGGAGGGGAGACAACACACAATGATCAACACGTTCATCATCAAAAATTCATTAAAGATTAAGCCAAATAGTCCTTGAATCTGACAGCATCTCTCTTATCTATAGTCGTGCACCAGGCTTTCTTACATTCGTAGCCTGCGCATAGTGTTAGACAAGGGGTGAGCTCGCCTCGTGCAAGACATGATTGGTGATAAGCAGACCCTGAACGGTGATTCCAACAGACGTGCAACTATCCTGTGGATAGCTATTGCCGTCGCCTAACTCTCCTCACCTATGGATACAACATATGCTAACATTTATGCCGCCATTGTTCCGGCCACCGCACTGTCAGGGTACATCGGGTTAGTGCAGCCTGCTCGTTTCGACCACAAGGACAGGGAGCATTAAATAGCAGGCACGGCGCGCCGAAGAAGCAACGACGCAGCATTCACAGATGTTTCAAAAACCCATCAAGTGATGTGTGTCCTGCAAGGACAATGGAACTCCTATTTCTGAGCACTAGACGCTGGGCCAAACTTAGTTGCAGCCCCAGTGCTCAGAAGATACGAGCTCCCTCGTCGCAAACAATGGTATGCTCTGGGATGCTCCTTTCTCGCCCCCTTCAGGACGCTCTGCTCGGAGCTTCTTCTTGCACTTCACTATTCCTTTAACTTTTAGCTTTTCCGTCTCGGTCCATCGGCAGTAATTGCGGAGACACCTTTAATTAACAGACCTAGTTGAGGCGAAGGCGCCACGTCATAGCCACATAGCTCAACCTAAATGTTATCCAAATACTCCGAAGAAATAGTCCGCACAGCTTCATGACTAGAAATTGGCGGCTGACACATCTTGGTATTGCATCCGTTGTATTCAGTAAACCGTCATGTACACTGCAAAGGCGACTCAAAACTATTCGTATCTCTGACAATAGGCATACGCAGGTCAGGGCGTAATAGGACCGCCCAAGATCAAAGGAAAACTGCAATAAGGCCTGAATAGGTTCACGACCTAAGACCAACTCCCGAGACTTCTGACCGGTGTTGTCACAATCTTTAGGCGGTGCACACTATCAAGGCTACTCAAGATTATCTAGGTAATCATGTTTATAAAACTAGTTCTAGCCAGGTCACGCCAGGCTAAGACAGGCTTGCATTAATAGCGAACTAAATTAGTCAAATTTAAGACCGTAAAGTAACTTCTAAAGCTTCCAACGGTCTGTGTTGTCACATTCTTTAGGCGGTGTACACTAATACAACTACTCAAGGCTAATCGAATGCATAACAATCATTCTAGACAGGCCAGGCCAGGACAGGCCAGGACAGGCTAACATCAGTAGAAAACTACATCTAGGATCAGCAGAAACAGGACCGAAGACTAGCTTCCGAGACTGCCGACAGTCCTCATTATCAAATTCCTTGGCTGGCTCAAATTGTATAAAGAGTAAGTAGTTTCCTCCTCAACAAAGAACATCATCCACTACAGCATCTCTTCCACTACAACATCCACTCTCGAGGCTCAATCTCTTCAAACATACTATTCAAAATGTTCACCAAGGCTATCATCGTTGCTGCCATTGCTCTTACGCAGGCCATCGTCGTTCAAGCTCAGGCTCGGGTCTGCTTCGATGCCAACCTCGGCGGTCGATGCGAAGACATTCAAGGCAACAACCAGTGCGGTAGGATTATTCCTGTTCCATAGGAAAGCAAAAGGGACTAACAATACAATGTGCAGTGAACATCAGGGCCGATGGAGCTTCCTCCTACGATACCAGGGGCCTCACCTGCACCTTCTTCGAGTACATTCCACTCAGCTAACTCACAGCAAACCTTTCTAACGTAGTCTTAGTGACAACAACTGCTTCCGGGCTATTATTGGCCCCACCAATGGCCGAGAAGGCAACCTTCGCAACACTGAGTTTAATGACCAAATTAACTCTGTCCAATGCAGAGCCTAGGTCTAGAGAATTTTAGAAGGTTTACCTCTACTTTTAGCAAAAAAAAAGTCGGTTTCCTTCAACGTCAACCAACATAGAACCACCTAGCTTGTGGACCCTTATCAAGCATGTAAATGTCACTCATACAGGAGAGGCCTATCTAGTCACTCGTTTACCTTCAGATAGTCAAAATCAACTATTTTCTACTATAACCTTATGTAAGCCTTGGAGGGTGCACAAAGAATTGTTTATAGAAGTGCATATCGTGTTGATTGTCTGTTTAAGATGGAGGGTGGCCTGCAGCTATATGTTCATGAGAGATTACTAATTCTCGAATCATGTGTCCAATACCGGCTTACAATTTCTAGATCTCCTTGCTCATGGAGGACCTGCTCTGCCAGCTCATTATTAATCACCTCACCGTCCTTAATAGCAAGTTGAATCCAGCTCTTTAGACACTCGCTCTGCTCTACTACCTCCGCACTAAGCTTATGTCGCTCCCCAATTATTGTACGACGCGCGCCAGAGAAGACTCGCTCACTTTCTGCTGACATTGCTGGGATTGATAAAATATCGATAGCCATACGAGAGAGGCCGGGGAAGTTGTGTCGCTGAGTAGAATTGAGCCACCAATCTAAAGCAGAGCCTGCTATTTTTGGTAGCCAAGTACTCTATTCATAAACTATGTTAGCTTCAACAGTATACCGTGTAGTAACCATAAACTTACATCAATAAATCGGTCGAATTCGTCAGTAATGGACGACGGGCTAGCTGCCTCTCATAGCGGTGTCTCTCCAGCGAGTTGGTGATAGTGTCTGGATCAATTAGCTGCTGCGATTCACCTAGAATAGCCATATATTTATATTCTTTTTGCCAGAGCCTACGAGCTGCGTCGACAGCTCGATCTACTGTACCGGGATAGACCTGCTCAACAGCATTCCATTCATCGTCAAGATACTCCCTGCGAAAACAAGGATTGAGGAGTAATGCTGCTGCGTACGCTGGCGTTCGATCGGTAAGCTTGTAATACTTATCAAAAGCAAACCACATTGTAAGAAGCGACGCTGATAGGTTTGTATCGCCCTTATGATCAATCTGCATCCTTTTGACGTGGCCAATTAGAAAATCCATTGATTCCAGCACCTGATCAAGCGTTGTATTGTCGCGTTCGAGAACCAGCGTCGTATCGCGGAAAGGCTTGAGGACATCTCTCGTTTCAATTAATGTATCCCACTCATCACGATCAATATTGTTTTGACCCATGTCATCCCAATTTTTATCAATAAACACCCGAATATAGCTCTCCAGCTCAATTGCGGCCTCCAGCATTGTTAGCCAGGAGTTCCAGCGTGTATCGTTGTCGCGAGGGATAATTCTATTGGCAAGTGCAATAAATTGTTGGTAGCGAGCCGGCGACCGACGAAGCCATACGGCGATATTGTGGATCTTCCCCAGTGCGCCAATCTCCCTCCACTTCGCCTGTGTAGTTTCGTCTTGATCATATTCACCTTCTGAATGAATTCCAAGGCGCTCCTCCTCCTCATGAAGCTCCTCTGCAGCCTTAATAGCTAGTTCTACCGCATCTTTGTCCTTGGTAAATAAGAAGGCTTGGCAAGCTAAGTTGAGGATATGCCCCATACATCGGATCCGGTGATGCTGGGCACTCCAGCTTTGAAAGCGGTGACTAAGCAGTCGACAGAGCTTATCATTCGAACCGTGGTTGTCCCCTGCATGTAATAAATCAGCTAGTAAATCAGACTTAGAAGATTTTAGTGTACCAACCTGTAATGTAGCCCATCTTCTCCTCGCCAATATCATACTCATTGAGCGCCTGGAGAAACACCTCTGTCTGCTCCTCAGCACCGTGGCTATCTTTGTGCTCTCTCATCGCCAACGTACCTTTCTGCAATCGCCCGAGTTTGTCAACAAAATGAGCCGTGAGGGCTTGATAGTATGTTTTGTTGGGAGAAGTCCAGACGTCGGTTGTAAAGTGGATTTTTGATAGAGACTCCGCGAGCTTCTGCTTAATTGCTTCCTTATGAACTTTATAAGTCTTACCTATCAGCTCGCGTACTGAAAATCGCGAGTTCTTCATAGGCCCACCGCGTTCGACAAGTGTGTAGTTCGAGATTTTCATGAGCAGGTGAAATTCGGGCCATTCGACAATCGTGTGAGGGAGATTATGGTTGACAATCATGAGAACTAGTACGTTTAACCAATCGGCGTGATTGGCGGCGTCGCGAAGGATCTTTGAGGTGTATGATTGAGCTAAGTCCTGAGCGCGTTCTTGCTGAATTTTGAAGCCAGCTGCTAGCTTGCTAACCTGTTCCTCCACTTTTGGTTTGCTACTCTCGGTATTGACGCTATGTCGATGAGACAGGTGTCGTCGAAAAGCCGTCGCGCTCGTACAGTCCTTCCTGCACCTCTTGCAGTAAAATATCTCCTGGTTCGAATTACCACGTGCTGGCCTACCCTCTGGGGGCTCGTCAAGTGCATATGCCCACAACTGCTCATCCTCTCGAGCTCTCCGACGCCTTTTCTTTGGTATACCAGCTTGGTGATACGGGTCGTCGCGTGCAATCGTCACATCGTCAAAATCACGCGAATTAAAGTCAGTAAGAGTAGAAACGTCATCGGCAATCTCTTCATGGGCGCGTTTAAGGCCTTTTGTAGGTCGTTGATTGTCTTCCATAATGATAAAAAGTCAGTGTTGATAAGATTTTGATGAGATGTTTGATGAGATATGCTATTGATGTTGACGCGTTGAAACACCAGGTGCTTAATTAATCTATTGGCTAGAAGGTGCGCACAGACAATTTTTGTATGTGATTCGGGAGCGTTTCTACCCTAGGTAGCATATCCGATGCATAGGCTTTCATTAAGGTCAACTTGTCAGATAAGAGGCATAAAAACTGAAGTATACGAATACTGCATCGTGGACGGTATCACCTATGTATCATCGATGTATCAGGTCTGTGTTTAAAAAGGAGAGAAAACAGAACCAACGAAAAATACAATCAATTCGGATCCACGATCATGACCAAAAAGATTCATTAAATTCTGACAATTAAGAGTCTCACTGACCCTATAACGAGCGAGGACCATGTCTCACGCAAATATTACCGGCGTACGCGACGCTACGATCATCCTCACCGACTACACGAACTACACGCCATGGTTACTACAACTCAAAGCAAAAGCAGAGTTCCACGACGTATGGGCAATCGCAGACCCTGATGGAACTAGAGAACCTTTGCTGGAACCGATCCCCCCAGTCCTACCACGATTAGCTGACTACGTACCGGCTGTAGTCCAACGACCGGCACCCAGCGCGTCGTCAAACTCTCGGGGTAACCGGGTTGGATCATCAAGCCAGCCAACAAGATCAAACCCGTCCCGAACCGATGCAACTCCAGCTACACCGACGAAACTATCGGACTTATCACCTGAAAGCCAGGAAACATACAAGGCCGATCGAGACGACTACAAGGTACAGCTCGAAGCCTACAAGATCGACGAGAAGAAATACGACAGAGAACGGGCTAACTATCGGTTACTTGCAACGCACATTCAGAGCACAGTATCAGCGCACATTCAGCGCAACTGCTGCCTCCCTGGTACCACGATTCGCCGATGGATTATTGATATCCGAAGGACAGTAGGAATCAACCCACTCGAAGAACGCCAACGAGCACGAACAAGATATCACAATGCATTGAAGCCAATGAGGACCCCAGTAAACTGGGATATCTGGCTTGCCGAATACGATCGAGCAGCAACTGACGCTGAGACCGAAGGAGTCGCGGAGGTACAACATAATGACGACATTATAGAAGATTTCTTGTCGGCAGTGGAAAAGGTAGCACCTATGTGGGTGACTGCCTTCTCTAGCCAGGTGGCCAGAGGTGACCCAGACCATGACAGAAAAGAAATGATGAAACTCTTCCGGGAGCATATGAGCCGCTCCTACCCACAAAAGGGCAAGCAGAAGAGCGCTTTCGCTGCTGGAGACGCTGCATACCCCGCTGGCGGTGAATCCGACCAGGGCGCACAGAGGGACGCCTCCGGTGTAGCTGAAGAAGCATCATCAGCCTTACGGGGCAAGAACCGTGGTAGAACACGGGGAAAACGCAAATTTGGGCAAAGCAGCACCAGATCCAAGCATTCCTCTCTGGAGGATACGGCGGCAGTCGAAGGCACAACATGCCATGCTTGTGAACAGCGCCACAATCTTTTCGATTGTTTCTATCTAAACGAAGATAGGGCACCTGCGTGGTTTACACCAGATTCAAGAATAGCCAAACTCGTTGAGTACAAAAGAAAGTATGACCCAGAGCTAATCAAATTATTAGACTCAAAGCGCCAACGATCAAAGACGCCGCTGATTAAGAATTCGCAAACACCAACACCCGAAGTCTTAAAAGATTGACTAGAAGGAAGAGTTATATCAACAATCGAAGCCGCGTATACCGCGTCAGTGTTCTCAATGAAGAACCAACCGTATCCGCTAAAGAATGCATTCATCCTCGATTCGGGCGCGACAATACACATCTGCAACATGGCGCAACGCCTAACCCACCTCCGTCCACCTATCCCCGGTGACTGCGTGTGGACAGGCGACGCACGAATATGGATTAAAGGGTATGGCACCGTACATATCAAAGTCAAGTCACCATATGGCACAGAGATACTCCGATTAGAGAACGTTGCCTTCTGTCCGGAGATTCTATGCAACCTCGTCTCATTTAGACTACTCAGACGGCAAGGAATTTGGTGGGATAATAAGAATGAACCTACGTCGTTAAAGAGATGGGACAACTCCATCATCGCATACCTGACGGAAGCACACAACCAATGGGTACTCGAGCAATCAGATGCAAACGACAGTGCTTTTCACACCCGATTCAACTCTCGAACCAAGCGGTCGCCACAAAGAGCAAGTGCGATACTATGGCACAAGCGCCTAGGGCATCCAGGGCCCGCAGTGATCGAACACCTCGTCCAACAATCTGAGGGGGTGCGCATCAAAGGCGTCACTACAGTCGAGTGCGACGCATGTGGGAGAGCCAAATCAAAGCGCAGGATCCGCAGAGAACCTCGACTGAGCGAAGAAGGACCGGGAGAACGAATCGCGATCGACTTTCACGACTACGAAGTGGGGAGCTACTCAAAGGAAAAGAGCCAAATGCTTATCACTGACCGATTCTCGGCATATAACTGGGATTTCTACTTTACCGACAACAGACCAGCACGATCTATTATTCGGTTACTAGATAATTTCACTTGCTTCCTCTATACGCAGTTTAATATTTCTGTAAAAGTGATTGAGACGGACAACGAGATAGTGACCGTCAAGCCAGAAGTTAAGAGATGGTGCACGTCCAAAGGCATAAAGGTCGAGCCTTCTGCTCCTGATACCCAATCACAGAATGGCGGAGGAGAACGCTCAGGGGGTGTGATAAAAGAAAAGGCACGCACGATACGACTGGATGCTAATCTTCCCTGGGAACTATGGCCAGAAATCACAAGAGCGGCAGTATACCTGTACAATAGAACGCCGAACTACTCAAACCGCTGGAAAAGCCCATACGAGGTATTCTTCACAAGGGTCGCTGCTATGAATGGTATCGTCACTGGACCACGGAAACCAAACCAAGCTCATCTTAAAGCATATGGCTGCAAGGCATTTGCAATGACCGACGATACCCACCGAGGAAAGTCGCGACTGCAACGCTTGGATCCAAAGGCCTGGATTGGCTATCTTATTGGCTATCAATCTACAAACATCTACCGCGTTTGGATCCCGTCACTAGCTAAAGTTATCAGCACAAGAGACGTAGTCTTCGACGAAAGCGTAGTGTTTAGCGGCAAAACGGAAGACCTCATGGACAACCTTATGCACAACACCCTGCAGGAGATTGCAATGTGGGTGAAAACGATTGAACTGCCTACACCACCGCGACAGGAACAGCCTGAGACTGGGTCGTTCTACGAAGACGATACAATAATGGGAGAGAGTTCAAGTCCACAAGGTCAAAAGTCAAAAGGTTGCCGAAGTAGAAAAGCGATGGACTCATACCCAACGCCGCCAGACACTCCGCCACCTGTAGCTCTCCTTAGCCAGGCGTGGACCGACGAACTTGAAGCTAATAGCATGACGACACAGGGCTCGTCAAAAACAGAACCATGGGCAGCAGCATTTATGGCCGGCACTCAAGCAGGGCACGTAGGGGAACACGAAGGCAAGCTCATTGACAAGGCACAGCTGAAGAGAATGCTGGCAAAGGGGGTGAAGCCTCACCGAAACCAATTGCCACCTCTGCCGACGACTTACTCAAAGCTTGAAGATCATCCTCTGTACGAAATGTTCAAGGAAGCAGAACGAGAACACCTAAGGAGCCATGAACAAATGAAGTCCTGGGCTGAAGTGCCAATCACTCCCATCAAACGGAAAGGTCACCAAATATTAGACTGCAAGTGGGTGTATACCTACAAATTGGACAAACACCATCGCCTTATTAAATGCAAAGCACGACTAGTCGTTCGCGGCGATCAGCAACGAAACATCACGTCACAAGACACATACGCAGCCACTTTAGCCAGCAGGTCTTTTCGAATGCTCATGGCAATCGCTGCCAAGTTCAACCTTGAACTCAAACAGTACGACGTTACTAACGCATTCGTGCATGCAACCATAGATAGAGAAATCTACATGAGAATGCCACGAGGATACCAGAAGCCCGGAACGATCCTTAAGCTTGAAAAGGCACTTTACGGTCTTCGAATTTCACCGCTCCTATGGCAGAAAGAATTCGTCTCAACCCTCACCAACTTAGGCTTCAAACAAGTGCCACATGAGGCCTGCTGCATGATTAAGGATGGCATTATCATCTTCTTTTACGTCGATGACATTATCTTAGCCTACCACCAGAAGAAGGAGGTAGAAGCTCAACAAGCTATCAAGGCTCTTCAAGAAAGATACACCTTCACAGGTGGAGAAGACCTGCAATGGTTCCTTGGCGTTGAAGTTATCAGAGACCGAGAACAACGATTAATTCAACTCTCCCAGTTAGCCTATGCCGACAAAATCAGCAGACTTGCAGATAGGAAAGATGTCCGACATGATACCCCAATGGCAAGCGTTGAACTCCAGCCACGCGAGGGATTAGCATCACCATCAGAAGTCAACAAATACCAGCGTAAGATTGGTTCCCTACTATTTGCCGCCGTTACAACACGTCCTGATATCGCCTTCGCAACATCGCGCCTTGCACGCTTCCTCGTCAACCCTGGCACGGAGCATCAGGAGGCTGCTGACAGAGTCCTGCTCTACCTTGCAGCGACAAAATCAAGGGCACTCCAACTGGGAGGAGGCGACAAGCTTGAAGTAGCTAGCGACGCATCATTTGGCGATAATACAGTCGATAGAAAGAGTTCGCAAGGTTATGTGATTAAGCTATTCGGTGGTCTTATTACCTGGAGAGCAAGTAAACAGGACACGGTTACTACCTCAACGACTGAAGCAGAACTGCTCGCACTCTCCCAAGTAGCAAAGGAAGCTATCTTTACCTCGCGACTTCTCAAGGAGCTCCAGATATCATTGCCGGAGTCGACCATTACAATTCAATGCGACAATACACAGACAATTCGACTTGTTACGGAAGAGATTACCAAACTTCAAACCAAACTTCGACATGTAGACATCCACAACCATTGGCTACGACAGGAAGTATTGCTTGGACGAATTCAAGTTAAATACGTAGAATCCTCGCAAATGCTAGCAGATGGACTTACCAAAGCGCTGCCCTCAAACAAATGGGAGAACTTTCTTAATCAATTAGGACTGGTAAACAAGAAACCGGCCTTAGCAAAAGAGTTAAAACTCGAAGACATACAGACTCAAATAGAGGATCTGACAATCGCATAAGATATAGGTTTGTGGCAGCTTAGAAGATCACTCTAAGCTGAGGGGGTGTGTCAGATAAGAGGCATAAAAACTGAAGTATACGAATACTGCATCGTGGACGGTATCACCTATGTATCATCGATGTATCAGGTCTGTGTTTAAAAAGGAGAGAAAACAGAACCAACAAAATACAATAAATTCTGATCCACGATCATGACCAAAAAGATTCATTAAAATTCAGACAACTAGAAGCAAGTTAAGTTACTAGTAGTAAACTCTAACATACTATTAATAGACTGTACATACCGTACTAATAAGTATAGACTCCTACTATTATATATACTTAGCTGTACTAACCTACAGACCTTCTTCTCTGCAGGCTTCTGCTTCCTTAGTAATAAGACATAAGCAGACTACTATTAAGTAATTGTAAACTTCCTACTTAAGATAAGGATATAATAACTTGTCAGATAGAATGCTCAAATGCGATGAGGTATGTTGATAGGTTTTTCATTGTATTCATCATTAAGTTCTTTGCTATTTTTTTCCTTTTTATGTAGTGTGTGTGTGCCAAGTGGTTACACCCGAGCTTTGTGCTACAATGCTGTATCGCGTACGATCGCTGCTTGTATCTGACACACCCCCTCAGCTTGGAAACCATTTCAAGCTGGACAAGAACCACTTCCGTTGTCTTCTAGTGAATCTCGAGGTCGTGTACAAGGAGCATTGATCGCCGTCTAGCTACGCCTGTTCGATCTCTAGCTTCTCAATTTGGCTTTGGATCTCTTCAAGGCGTGCTGCTGTTATTTCTCTGCTTCCTGTGAGTTCTACCAGGCCCATTTGGCTTAGAAACTGTGTCCATTTGTTGGCTGGCAACGCCTTTGTAAAGCCATCAGCTAGCATGTCAGCCGATTGGACATGGATGACCCGAATACTTCTTCTTGACACCTCCTGTCTCAGCCAATGATTGTGAATGTCCACATGCCGGAGCTTGGTTTGCAGCCGTGAGACTTCATTATTGATTAGCCGGATGGTTTGAGTGTTATCGCATTGTATCGTGATTGTGTCCTCAGGCAGATTGATTTGCAGTTCCTTAAGTAGTCGTGATATGAATATAGCTTCTTTTGCCACTTGTGATAGCGCAAGAAGCTCAGCTTCTGTAGTCGATGTTGTGACTGTATCTTGCTTACTTGCTTTCCAAGCAATCAAACCGCCGAATAACTTGATTGTGTATCCCTGCGAGCTCTTTCTATCGATTGTGTTGTCTGCAAACGAGGCATCGCTCGCTACTTCAAGACAGTCATCTCCACCAAGCTCAAGGGCTCTTGATTTGGTGCTTTGGAGGTAAAGGAGAACTCGGTCAGCTGCTGTATGGTGCTCAGTGCCAGGGTTCATAAGGAATCGGGCCAGTCTTGATGTTGCAAAGGCGATGTCCGGTCGGGTTGTAACAGCTGCATATAGCAGAGATCCAATCTTGCGTTGGTACTTGTTGATTTCTGATGGAGTAGCTAGGCCGTCTCGGGGCTTTAGTTCAATGGCTGCCATTGGAGTGTCATGTCGGATGTCTTTTCTGCCGACTAAGCGGCTGATCTTGTCCGCGTATGCTGCTTGTGATAGCTGGATCTTGCGCTGCTCTCGGTTCCTAATGACTTCAACTCCAAGAAACCATTGAAGATCATCTCCACCTGTGATAGAGTACTTGTCTCTAAGATGTTGAATCGCTTGCTGGGCTTCAGTCTCCTTCTGCTTGCTGTATGCAAGAATGATATCGTCGACATAGAAGAATATGATAATTCCGTCTTTAATTAGGCAGCATGGCTCGTGAGGGACGTTCTGAAAGCCAAGTTTCTTGAGGGTTGATGTGAATTCCTTTTGCCAGAGGAGAGGGGAGATCCGGAGACCGTATAAAGCCTTGTTTACCTGGAGTATCGTTCCGGGCTTTCGGTAGCCGTGGGGCATTCTCATGTATACTTCTTGATCCATGGTTGCGTGGACAAAGGCGTTCGTGACATCGTATTGCTTGAGCTCCAGATTGTAGTGAGCTGCTATTGCCATCAGCATTCGGAATGAACGGCTGGCGAGAGTAGCTGCGTAAGTGTCTTGTGAGGTAATATTCCTTTGTTGGTCACCTCGGACGACGAGTCGCGCCTTACACTTCAGCAAGTGATGGTTCTTGTCTAGTTTGTAGGTATACACCCACATACAATCGAGGATCTGTTGTCTTGTCAGTTTGATCTTCTTTATTGGCACTTCGGACCATGATTTCATCTTGTGATGGCTTTTAAGGTGCTCTTTCTCAGCTTCCTTGAACCATTCGCAGAGAGGATGTTTCTCAATTCCTGTGTGAGAAGTTGGCAGCGGCGGTAACTCGCTTTGATGTGGCTTTAATCCTTGGGCCAACATTCGCTTCATCTGGGCCTTGTCGATTATCTTCCCATTGTGGGTTCCAACGTGCCCTGCTTGGGTGCCCGCTATAAAGGCCGCTTCCCAAGGAATCGTTTTTGATGAGCCAGATGTTGTTTGGCTATCTCCTTGATGCTCGCCAGATAAAAGTTGCGTAAGCAGAGCTACTGGCGGCGGAGTAGTTGGCGGAGAGGGGTAGGTGTAGTTGATCCTCCTCCCTTGATAGTAACCCGGTTGGTTACCTTGCTGGGTCGTTTCAGAGTCTTGAATGGTGTCGTCTTCATAAAACGTTTGGGTCTCTGGTTCCTCATGGGTTGGTTCTGGCAGTTCAACTGTCCTCATCCATGCAGCTATCTCGTTTAGCGTGCTGTGCATAAGGTTGTCCATAAGGTCTTCCGTCTTCCCGTCAAATATTAATTCTTCATCAAACACTACATCTCGAGTGCTGATTACTTTGGCCATGGATGGAATCCAGATTCTGTAGATATTGGAGGATCGGTATCCAACGAGGTATCCTATCCATGCTCTGGGGTCGAGACGTTGGAGTCGCGATTTGCCTCGAAGTGTATCGTCGGTAAGGGCGAATGCCTTACAACCGTATGCCTTAAGATGGGCTTGATTCGGTTTCCGCGGGGAGGTAATTATGCCATCGTACAGGGCTGCCGTAGTGAAGAAAACTTCGTAGGGTGATTTCCAGGCGTTTGAGTAGTTTGGCGTTCGATTGTATAGGTACACTGCTGCTCGTACGATCTCTGGCCACAGTTCCCATGGTAGGTTTGCGTCTAATCGTATCGTGCGCGATTTGTCTTTTACCACACCCCCTGAGCGTTCAGCTCCACCGTTCTGGGATTGAGTGTCTGGGGCGGAAGGCTCCAATCGAATTGAGCGCGCGGTACACCATCTTGAAACTTCGGGTTTAGTAGTCGCGATCTCTCCGTCGCATTCGATGACCTTGACTGTAATGTTGTACTGCTTCTTCAGGAAGCGGACGATGATATCCAGGAACCCGATAATGGACTTTCCGAGTCGATTGTCCTTGAAGTAGAAATCCCACATGAAACCAGAGTACCGATCAGTAACTAGCATCTGACTCTTCTCTTTTGTTGAACTTCCTTCCTCGTACGTGTGGAAGTCAATAGCGAGTCTTTCCCCAGGCCCTTGGTCGTGTACTCGGGGTGTGCGTCTTATCTGGCGTTTAGTCTTGGCTCTTCCACATGCGTTGCATTGTACAGTGGTGATTCCTTTGATGCGCACCCCCTCAGATTGTTGGACTAAGTGCTCGATTGCTGCTGGTCCTGGGTGTCCCATTCGCCTATGCCACCGCATGGCGTCGGCCTTCTGTGCTGATCGCTTGGTGCGGGAGTTGATTGCTTTCGTGAAGAAGGCGGCTTCGCCCTTGTCCTGGTGTTCGAGTATCCATTGGCCATGTGCCTCCTTCAGGTGTGTGATTGTAGTGTTATCCCGTCTCTTCAGAGCAGTAGGGTCACTCTGGTTGTCCCACCACATCCCTTGCTGTCTGAGTAGTCTAAAAGAGACCAAATTACACAGGATGTCTGGACACCAGGCTACGTTGCGCAGTTCGAGTTTAGTCGGCCCGTTCGGTCCGATGAGGTCGAGTAGGACTGATCCGTATCCTTGTATCCAGATCCGTGTATTTCCGGCCCAAATACAGTCTGCAGCCGTAGGCGGACTGAGGTCTCGGACTCGGTTACGATCGTTCGTGATGTGTATCGTGGATCCTGAGTCCAAAATAAACGAGTGCCTCAGTGGATAGTCTGAAGCTTCTGCTCGAAATGATGCAGCAGTTAAGGCAGCATTAATCGTTGAAATCTTCCGTCCCTCTAGTCACTCCGTAGACATTTCGGGTGTCTGAGACGTTGACGTTTTGATGGTTGGTGTTTTTGTGCGAGCTCTTTTCCCGCTCCTAAGCTGTTCTTGCAGGTCAGCGTCATGTTCCAGTCGGTGCCTTACCATCGCTGCGATTCCTGAGCGAGGTGTGAACCACTCTGGTGCTTTATTTGTGTGGACATAGTAACAATTCTCTAGTCCATGGCGTTGTTCACAAGCAGGGCATTTTACTCCTTCAGCTGCCGCTGTATCCCCTGTTGAGGACTGCTTGGATATGGTATTTTGACCAAAAGTTCGTTTTTGACGAGGTCTTCCCCGACTCCCCTGTGTGGTTGGAGTGGATGGTGCGCTATCGGCAACGTGAGAGGCGTCCCTGTCAGTGCCCGGGGTGGATTCACCACCAGCAGCGAGAAATGAGGTGTTCCCTACAGTAAAGGCGCCCCTCTGCTGCTTCCCCTTTAAAGGGTGGTACTTGCTCATGTGTTCTCGGAAGCGTTTCATCATTTCTTTGCGAGTCATATTTTGTTCTCGCCGACCATAGTCCTGGAATGTCGTTGCCCAGGTTGGTGCTATCTTCATGACTGAGTCAAGAAAGTCTTGTACGATATCTTGTATATTCTGTATTTCAGCGACCCCTTCGGTCTCCGCGTTCGTTGCGGCGTGGTCGTATTCCGAGAGCCAGGTGTCCCAACTCCCGGGCTGTCTCATTGGTTTGAGGGCGGCTAGGTATCGGTGACGTGCTCGCAACCGTTCTTCTTCGGCGTCTATTCCGACGGTTTGTTTCAGGCTGATGAGCCACGTTCGAATTGGTTCACCTGGCTTACAGCAGTTCTTCATGAGGTGGGGTGATACTGATTGTTGGATATATACCACCACTTTGTCCATATTCGCCCGTTCTTCGCGATAGTCTCTGTCTGCTATCTTGTATGACTCAAGGCGGAGTTTGTAGAAGTCGGTGTCCTCCTTCCACGCCTTGAGGCCGTTTGTTGAGAGCTCGGACGGGGCCTCTGGTCGCAGAGGTGCTCCATTGTCGTCGATACCAAGCGTCGTCTTTCTCTCGTACTTCGTGATGTCTGGCTCGGTTGGGATTCTTGGTTTCGTTTTCAGAGGAGTATTTTGAGTAGGATCTATCTGTTCCCACACGTCAAGGGAGACGCATCGCGTTTCTAGCTGTTGCAGCCATGGCGTGTACGTCGTGTAGTCCATTAGGAGTACGGTTGGTTCTCGCATTGTCGACAGCGACATTGTTTCAGAGTGTAATTGAGACAGTGAGACTCTTAATTGTCAGATAGAATGCTCAAATGCGATGAGGTATGTTGATAGGTTTTTCATTGTATTCATCATTAAGTTCTTTGCTATTTTTTTCCTTTTTATGTAGTGTGTGTGTGCCAAGTGGTTACACCCGAGCTTTGTGCTACAATGCTGTATCGCGTACGATCGCTGCTTGTATCTGACATAACTACAGGTATTTATTAGTAATTAGGAAGAGGCGTTAAAGATAGCAGCTCGCTCGCTACTTCTAGGAGTCCCTTAGCTTCTATGCGTGTAGCATATTAATAAGAACGTCTAGATAAAGGCTTAGCAGACCTAGTAAGACGCTAATAGCGCAATAAAAGAGGAGAAGTAGAGGATTATTAAACACAGGGCTGCGTTTATAAAGCGTTAGACTTAGGTATACCCTATGCTAATCGCCTAAGAGACTTTAAAGAAGCCGTCCTCTAAAAAAGTTGCTTACAGAACTAACTAGGGCAGCTCGTCTACGCAAAGAGACTACTAGAGTTCTAGCTAAAGTAGAATAATCTGCTTAAAGACTACAGCTACTAGTAGGAACTCTGCAGATACCTGTAAGACAACTAATACCTTACACGCACTAAGTAGGCAGCTGCTTAAACTTCTTACTACTAACACTATAATACTATTATAAGTTCGCCTGTTAAAGGAATGCATAAGGTCCTAAAGGACTACCTTATAACTTTAAGAGGCGACTTACTACGCGTTGTAGGGAGGATTAAGCAAATAGTCAGGAGTTAATACAATAAGTACAGAAAGGAACTTACTTCCTCTAAACATAGCGTTAAGTTCAGGCATAAGCTAGAGGTAATACTATTCCTGCCTCCTAGCATCTATAACGTGCTGACGCTACTAGCGATTAAGCGCATTATGCAACAGGATCTGCTGCTCTAGAAGGAGCAGAGAGAGCGTTGCAGCAGACATCCTTATTTAGGCCTATTTAAGAAAACAAATAGCCTTCTGTGTCGCTATACGCTGCAAGACGTAAGGAGATCTAGTTTAACGCTATGACTGAATTACCTCTACGATAACTACTAGCGGTATTAACGTAAATAAGGGCTATTAATCTGCCTGTCTCTAAGGCTATATTAGTCTGTCCTTAAGCCTCTCACCGCTTAAATAAGAGGTAGGCTGAGGAGGAACGAGTTATTAACTTGACGAGATCTATCAGCTTTCGAACGACGCGTGCCCCCTTCTATTCCTTACTTCCAACCTTACCTTTAACCTTAGGGTTAAACACTCGCTAAAGCCCTGCGATAAGTAAACACCTCTGTTACTATGTCGATTCCTACATCTATGCTAAATGTAAATCCTATAACTACCTGTGTATCTGTATCGACCCCTGCACCTGCTCCTATACCTCCTCCCCTATTCCTCTGTTCGTCTCCGCCTGTAGTAGTTACTGTGTCTGTTACTATAGGTCTACCTCCTGCTTAGCAACTACTGTTATTAGAAGAGTTCCTAGCTGACATTAAACGTTGACAGTGTTAGCCTATTCTATATAAGTGTAATAATATAATCTTAGCGATTAACTTCCTAGCAGAGACAGGGCAGGAAGATAATCCTGCAGAGTTAGTTAAAGCACAGAATATAGCGCTCGCTATATAAGGGCTGTTTACTTCCTGTACCCCTATAATAGTATAGAACTATTACTTTAGAGATATAGAAGCTTTCTACGCAGAGAGATTCGCGTAAGTAGATGCGTAAAATTCTCTGCTTAAGCTTCAGGATATACTAAGACAGCGTCCTAAGCGTGCTGCAGCAGCGACAGCTTCTAAAGCTTAGAAAGATCTTAGCCCGCGCAAGAGAAAACGACGTTAATAGTAGATAGATTTAATAAGACAAAGTTAATAGTTTAAGCCACTAAAGACGTCGAAGTGTCGTTACATAGCGTTTTGTAATTTATTTTTTTGCGCTAGTAGAGTTATGGCTAGCATTGGGGACAAATCTCATTTTGGGGACAAATCTCAAAACCTTGGGGACAAATCTCACTTGCCTTTTGCCAATCGTCAACGACGATAAATTACGGGCGTCCCGCGAGCAGGCGTTGAGTCTTGTCGCACTGGACGTGCTGAAATGATGAGAAGTCAAAATAATTGATAATGAGCAGAAAAGTTGTATTGTGTGTGTATTGTGTCTTGGTCTTATAAACCTGACCCCGCACGTCTGAGATTATATGGCAAGATTACTAATGCAGTTCTTCCTCAGGTTCCCTGAGATGATGCCTTGGCCTGCGACAAGTCTTCACTCGAATGGTTCAGTATAAGCCCTGTGATCCCGACTGGAAAAGATAAGCGAAGGTGTGGAGGTTGCGCCCGCTCGGTCCAACGTGGCGGCGGGGACGGCAGGGATGGCCTGCACGCTTAACCGTGCCGCAGAGAAGAAGCGAACACTCGCTTTTTCATTTAACTTGTCATCACTGGCGCCCCCCACCGCTCGATTCCATTCTTGCGCCACAACAGCGCGCTCGCTGGTTAGCCGTCGGTGTCTTGCAATGGAGCACGCATAACACCACAACATCGCGAACATTTGTAGCTTCAGGTTCCCAATCGATACTCGACCACAGCGGTGCAGATCTCGAGTTCAAGCCCTTGGTCAAAATACCATTGTAGCATACGACGCTTGACTTTGACTGATTCAATCTCCGCTCCTACTATTATAATCGCCAAAGACGCCTACTGCATGGTGGGGCCACAGGGCAAGGCAGCTCGCGACACAACATTCCGCAAAGCTCACATTCCACAAGCTCCGACTACAGTCAGGTAGACGGACCATAGGACAAAGGTCGCTCGACATATCGCCCGTGTTACAAACGCCATCGATCAGCTCTGTTCCACATCGACTGCGTGAAGGGAAAGCGGAGTTCTGTGGCTCCGCCCACCTCGGTCCATGATCGGAACCATCTGAGCCCGTACATTGAGACATCACAAGCCAGCGGAACTTGTAGCAGCAACATCGGAAGTAGCCAATACATGAGGCTCTGCGTTCCGATTGCTCGAGTACAGGCACCCGTCTCCCGTCCATTTGTATATCCCCTTGCTGTACCAAGTGGGTACAAGCCTCATAAGAGTCCGCAAAGAGGAGACGCTTGGAATTGACGGAAGAGGATTATGTTTGACGCCACCTAGTCGCGAACGCCTTGTATGATTCCATGCCAAGCTGCGGGTGGGAACGGAATATTCAGCATGGAGAACAGTCAGCATCGGACTCTACCTTGTCAAGTTGGTTTAGAGGCTGAGGGTCAACGGACCACTGAACCTCCCCAGGTGCCTCAGAGTATAGGCCAAGAATTACTACGTCGTGAACAGGGCTCCATTGAATTGGCCACGTATCGGTATTACCCTTGTCTATGGGTGCTACGAGCAATTCAGGTTGCCTCGAAAAAGCAATCGCATCCCAGGTGATCCGAGTGGGCGTGCCAGCGATACTGAAGAATAAGGAAAGGGTACGTCTTTGGCAGCCTATTTCGTGGACCAGATTAACCTCGAATAGCAATACGCACCTCGAAGCAGGACTGGTTGTTTCACATGCGGAAGGCGAAAGAAGAAGTGCGATGAAGCAAAACCTGGCTGTAGGTTTGGACATCCTCTAATCAGTGTTCTACCCTGTTGATGTTTAACGTGTGAATAGGTAACAATTGTGTACGAGGTGGGTTCGTTTGTACGGGTTATGCAAACAAGTTACTCTGGTGCGGCAAGGGTATCACCTTCGATTCAAGCAAAGGAGCGAACAACAGCGGGGTTAGCGCCAGTCGATAGCCGACGTTTGATTTGCACTTCGAGACATACACCGCTGTGCAAGACTTCGCACGCAACTACAGCTCAGAACGGTCAAAGGGCGCTCGCGAACAGCTCAATACCATTTCGTTAGCCCCTAGTCGTTGTGGTGACAATGGTCGGCATGAGCAAGAGCGACCCCCCCATTGGCGGTCTTGCATCTTCATGGACATACTACACAGCATGTCCACTCTGACAATTCGACCCATAAGCCGCAGGTAGCGCCACTTCACCACATATCTCTCTTTGAAGAGCTACAGTACGTTGTAAGCAGCAAAATCCGGGTATTCACTACCACACGCCACAGAGCACGAGCCAGGTATTCGCCAACGCACCAGCGCCACTTGTGTAAGTCAATCTCAAGCGACTAGAGGTGTCCTGCTTGGTTCGAACTCTCTGTGGTCATGCCGTGTATGGCACATGTTCCCAGTCATCTTTGCAATTGCCACCCATCTCACGACCCTCCAGAGCATCCCAAGAGACAGCTCAATGTTCAAGGTCTTTATAGCGCTCTAAGCAGCAGCTACCGCAACCGCCGTCACTACAACGACATCCACCTCCACCATCAACAGCTCCTAACACCATTGTACCTCCTACAAGATCACCGATCCAACATGCACCGCCGCCAGCGTTTCGCGATTCCGAAAAAGAGAAAATGCTGACTGGCCAATCGATTTTTACCGTTCGATAAGCAGTTGGTAGATGAACGTACACAATGCTCGAGTGCGGTATATCAGTTTAACAACACGGCGAACACCGATGTGAGCATCGCAGTGAACGAATTCGCACGTTGTTTCATGGCTACCATTGATCGTCTTGGCGAAAACGTGCACGTAGCCGCGCCTTTTTATTGCGCCTACGGATATCTTCTCTCCATCGCTGCCAACGTCGTCATCGGACCCCGTTGCATATTCCATGAATCTGCCACAATCTTCATCGGAAAGAACACTGAGATTGGCGCTCGTGCCACGATTACAACCCTCAAGACTCCAAGTGACAATAAGCTCTGAAAGGAGCCGACGGCAGGAGAATTGCCCAAGAAGTCTGCATCGGCCAGAACGCGTATATCGGCCCAAATTGCGTTATTGAAACGGGTGTCAGGGTTGGTGATGACGCAATCGTACGCGCTGGGTCTGTTGTGGTTCAAGTAAGTGTGTCTAGCACAATTTCTTGAGTTAAATAAAGGTAACATTTCATAGGACATTTCGCACGACTGCATCGCCCACGATAATCCTGCGTTTGGCTGATCAAGTAATTGGCAGCTAAGAAGGTCTGAAAATGGTTGCAATTGTCTCTCGTGCTGGTGTCATCCCAGCCATTCCTTATCTATCCAGCTAACAAATACGATAACTGTCGGCCTGTTTTGCCCCGGATTCAGTACACAACACCTCCCCCATGCAAAGATGAAGAACGCCTTACAAAACATGGTCGTACCAATTCAAACTGGATGGCCGTGGGAAAGGAGCGAAAGAGCTATCATACAAATGGTGTAGTGTTGGATTGTGATTGCCACCATTTGTAGAGACGCTGCATTTCTTTTGATTGCACGTCGCTGAGTTGAATAGAATGTTCATGGCAGGCAGGCGCTCCAGCGCCACCCCATACATACCATGCACTGCTACCTATGCTTTCAATGTAAGGAATTTTCTTGCCGTCAAAACAGACAGCAAAGCTCTTTAACAGTATGCAATCCCCCACACGAGCTTCTGGCAGCGCTGCGACATGGGATCTATAGATGACAGCTGCGACAGAGGGCGCTTCGATCCTGCTTTCGTCCTTGAGGAAAATCCTGACACTGCTTTCGTCCTCATCTCCGTTGACACAAACTGCCACAACCGCCACAATATCTACCAACTCGTGTCGGAGGGCGCAACTGTGCAAGGAGATAAGGCTTACGCGGGTCGAATCACGGGATCGTGGGTGGTATTCTAGATTGCGTGTCCAACCTGCTACTCAGTCTTAGCATAATCGGGCTACGTGACAAAGTCAAATCTGGTACCTTCTTCCCCGTCACGCCCGTTCTCAGCGATTCTGAACCTATAGTGCGAGTGTGGTGGTCCTTCAAAGTTGCTTCTGCTATCAGGATGCCTTATCTTCGTCGTATGTTCGTTTGAGGTGTGCTGATCCGCCAAGGAGCCGGAATCGTTGGGCTCATGCACTGCAAGGTGACTTTGAGTGGATGGACTACACCAACGCCGCTCTGGATCGCCGAATTCACGCGTGGTGCTTGGAGACAGGCAAGAGTTGCTACCAAAACGTAGGTCCCACTTTCCAACGACGGCTTTCTCTGCGGTTTGCCTACCTGGGATCGTGGTCGTAGCAAATGGCAGGCGATCTGCGATGTCGTCTGCAATTACCAGCTGAGCCGAGGGACTGAAGTCTTCATGCCCACAGCGAAGTTTCACGCCAGGTAGACCTAGCTGCGGACAGCCCTCCTGCGTAGTCCGCCGTGGCCGTGCAAGTAGAGCGTTTTTCCATTTTAGCCTTCGCCTCCTGCGCCCGTGTCTCGTCTGCCGATTCTTTCCTTGCTTTCTTGCGAATTGGTACTCTCCCTTTACTATCCGCAGCGATAGCGAGGTGTTAGTCGTGATGAAACTTTTCTCCCATGAACGTTGCGAGTTGTTCACGTTGTCTCGAAGGCAACAACGGGCAGAGGCTGGAAAGAATCTGCACTCATCCAGCCGGGATCTGGGCGCACATGCGCAGAATTTTGATCGACTGGCAAAGTCATCCAGTTGAGGACATTTGCTTAGGGTCAGCATTGGCACCCAGAACAGAACGGCAGCGTGTGACTACTGACAGCTGCTTACAGGATGTAAGATAAGTAATGTCTGGCTAGCAATGAACACTCTGCACGCCTTTACGTAGTCCACATGCATCGATAAGATTCACGTCTAGCGCGGAAGAATTGTCGCTTAAAGCTTTTTTGGTTGACGCTGGCCTAGGTTTTCGGCTTCGAGAACCAGTCCCTGGCTGCAGCATCTCGCTCAACGCTTCGGCTGACCAGGTTGCCCGTCGACTGGCAATTGGATGGGTTATTGGTTTGGATTGCTCTTGAACAAATCCATGACATCCGGGCACGTTGGGACGTAATTATGATGGAGATCATGTTTGGCAGATGGAAGTGCTCATAAATATTGTCTTAGGAAGTGAATGATTGATTGGTCCTAATCTGGTAAAGAACAAGCACAAGCAAAAGCGAACGCTACAGTTGGGAACCCAACGCCATGACCCCCACCACGGAGGATTGCTTACTCTTCTGCTCATTTTTCGTTGCCCTTTCTTATCCTTGCTCTACGGCTTATTGTGGGGTTGTGCACTGGTATTCCACAACGTTGCTTTTCCACAATGGTGGATTTCCAATCAACTCTCACTAGGAAATAGTGAAGATGTACAAGCATTTCAGTAAGTAACAAGGAACTATATTTAGGCCCTAGTCTAGCTACCGCCCAAGCATGAGGCTCACTGTATTAGAGTAAATAACCTAGAAGAACGAGGAGCTCACATTCATCTATATCTAATTCTTCGATCTCATCTACCTATTGCCTACGAACCCCTAACGTTGCTTCTAGCCATGATGTCAACTCTTCTCTATCTAGCATTCTCCCCAATTAGGATCGACACTATTACGTTAGGGTTAGAAAACCGTCTGAAGGTTCTGCTAAGTGTGACAAGGGGCAAGAGTGCTTACCGGAAGTACCAGTCAGCTACAACATTTTCACCACCAAGAGCACACCCATTCATTTCGTTCTTAAGACGCATCTTGCAGTCCTTACTATTCAGTGTTAGGCCGCCACGGCCCTTCCAACCAACCCAGAGTTCGACCTTGTTCTTGGGCAGCTGAAAACAACGGTATTTGGTCTGGCCTTCGGTGAAGTAGCCAGCTAAGTCATAGTCACAGAGCTTGTCGACCACTGCGTCTGCGCCATCCATGTTCTGACCATACATGCCGGTCGTCAATTTGTAACATGCGGCTTGGACTATGGTAATCACTGGGGCGATGACGGCGAGGTTGTATAGGCGCATAATGGGTGTTGCGAAGCGCTCTGAAAGACGAAGGACGACGCGATCTTTCAAGGAGCTGTATGTACTAGCTTACTTGTTTAAGCAGAGAAGTCAGCAACCAAATCAAATTTGCTTCTGTGACTGTTGGCGCTAAACAGACCAAGTAAGAATCAAGCTAAGACAGGAAAGAAACCAGGCAGAATAGGCCATCTTTTAGATCAAAATCACTTCTTTGGGCCCAGCTTATTTTATTGCTGACAGCTCAAGGTTTTAGACCCGAATTCCTAGTCTTTACTGTAAGCACTTCGACTAAGAATACTAAGTAGAGAGCAGCGTACTTACAATTAGCATGTGTTTATTCACTAGTGCAAGGCGTTAACACCTGACTCTCTAAGAATCTTTGGGACATGGGTATATACTGTATGGCAAAATATATTGACAGTGAACGTGACTTCCGTATTTTGCTAGTTTGATTGCACTGTCCTGCATTATGCTATAAACATCACTCATTGTCACGACGAGCAATTTGAGCAAGTATATACACTGAGATGCAGTTGCAGTTTCCGGGTTTCTTGCTTCGCAGATGACTTTGCTTCATTGGTTTTATGGTAGCCCAAGGTTCCATTGGCGAATCGGTTTGGCGATAGGCTTTGCTGCTTGGCACTAGATATATACTAGGTAAAGCCCATATCAGCATGACCGGGGGCTTTCAAAGCGAGAAACATGTATCTTTGCCGTATGCCAGTGCAAATCAGTGTACGCTGTTAACCGCCGTAAGGAATAGGAGGAATGCTCCGCCGCCATAGTCCCTCGCGCCTCTGTGCGTAGCCCAATCGCGCGCTTAGCTAAGTAGCTCTTCCTCAGCATGCATACTGAATGAATGCGTAGTGCAGGGCCACAATGGAGGGCAGATTTGTAGAATTGACAACGGTGGCCGGCCGATCGCGCCGTTGAGAACAACACGACGTCATCGATAAGATGCAACTTCTCCGCACAAAGCATCACATAAGTAAGCAGCCAGAAATGCTAATATTATTGGTCTCACGAAGCTGCTATTTGCAGAGTTGTCAACCAGACAATCGACAAACGCTGAAAAAAGTGGCTACTCCTCAGCGCTTACATAGCGAAGGGAGTCGTTGCCGCTGAGTCCGGCGTATGTGCGGAATAAAGAAAGGATATCCGCTGACGCGTACGTCTTACTCGAGATACTTATAAATGTGCACGAGCCCGAACCCTAGTAAACACGCAAGCCTACACAAACGTTCGATTCTTCGAAGGGACTGAACGGAGAAGCGACTGCATACAGTTATGCCGCTATTATCGAACCTGAGAAGACCAAGGCAAGGCGTCAAGTGTAAAGCCTGCGAACCCATCGCCCCAAGATGCGCTCCACGAAGACTAATGTAGAACAGCATCGGCATCGAAGGACACTGCACTCGGTTCGTCAAGCGATACACGAGCACGCAATCCGCAAGGGCGTCTGCCGCGTACTTGCGCAAAGACGGTGTTGTGTAGGGCTGCACTCGCGTGGAGAGCCTCAGGGCATATCAAAGCCTCTCCACTCCAGATACTCCATCTCAAGTGCACGCAGGCTGTGAGTCTTCGCTTCACGATCATCCTATTGCCCTAACAGCTAGTGAAGATGTGCAGAGTCTACAAAAGAAGCCCGTACGTACCTGATCTATTCTTGCCTTTGGAATCGCTCGCTGAAATTGAAAGGATACACCAAGCCAAGATTTCGTCAACAAAAGTAGCTTCTATGACATGACGGCATTGCGATTTGCGGCGTTCTGAGCGCATTAGGTATTTGAAAATGCGATAGAAATTAGGTATATGAGGAAGCACTTCAGTATTTATCACCTGGAATTTCACTCTGTGGGGCCGCAGAGTACCTATTCGAAGAACACCGAATGCAATCTTTAACATGGGGGTTTATGATTAAGTGCGACCGAACCAGGTTGGCCCATGGTTCGCTGCAGGGTGCAGGGCAGGATCGTAACAGCTCTTCGGCTTAGATAAGACCTTTTATAACTATTGTAGGGATATAAGAGCTTAATAGTGGAGCCGTAGTAAGGGATACTGTTTTACTACAAATGTAGGCTCCGAGCGAACCATTCCTGGGCAACTCGTTATAATAATAACTGGTTAAGCCGTATATGAACTATCCTAACTCGTACTAGACTAGCTCTGCTCAAGGCCCTAGACTGCTACCTTAATCAGTCCCTTCAATCATTCCAGTCCAGTCTGATTACCCATTGGTAACACTGGATCCCTGTTATGATCTCTGTAGACCTTGCTGTCCCGCTATAAAGTCGCTACTTTTCATCCGTGCGTACACTTTTTTACTAAATTTCCCCCTCTACAGACAAATCTTCAACCGTCCCAGCAGGGCCAGCACTACTCGCATAGACTTTATCCACTAGCCTATTCACTGGCACTTACAGATTTCCGCGTAAACTGTGTATGGGCGCTGTATTAGCTGTATTCACGCTGCGCTTCTGTCAGCCGCGATACCGTAGAAATCACCACCGCTAATTGTTATATCAACTTTGCTTTGCTGGCCTAATCACTGGCACTTGGATTAACATTAAGTTAAGAATTTATCTTAATACCTACTCTAATACTGCCCTAGGATGGAATGTTTCGTGGTAAGAGGAGCAGCATGACGCGCCACTTGCAAATATATGTTCCGGCCTCCTGCCTCAGAACATTGACGATTCAACATCGATGTCGTGTCGATCTACCCATTCGACATTCATATAGTATCGATTCTATTCTTTCTAGGTCTATCACACAGGTCACCCTGAAAAGAGCCTTTGATTACGCTGTTGGGAGACAGAAAGGAAGCATGATCATGTGCGTCAGCCGTGTGTAAGCGTTCTGAGCGCTTCAAGCATTAGGGCGGGGCCTGCTCAGGGGGAAGCTACATTCACTGGCGCCCTAGAGTGAATTTCGGCACTACCCCAAGTAATGCTGGGTGAAAGCATAATGCATTCTCGTAGCAGTCGTGTTCACGCGAATCAGCGATTCGTTCCTCAACTTTGTATGTATAAATTTTCAGTTTAGTCTGTTGTTGTGCGTTGGTCGGCGCGTTGCTTGAGATCCTACCACAGCCAGTCTCGTATGCTACAATACCCTCGAAAGACAAAAACATAAGGAAAATCCCTGACGGAATCGACCCCAATCCTAGAGGCCGATCCGACGACTTTTTCCAAGATGGCAATCGAGCTCGAACCCGGCACTGTGCCCCAAATTGTTATTGACGAAGCGGAAGACGAATGTTCTCCCTCCTCACCTCCGGTTTTGCAGTACCACCAGGATAGGAAGCCACCTCTCCTTGGGCCTGCCCCATCCCTCGATGCTGAGTCTACGAGTTTCAAGTCCGCCAGGCGTCTGAGACGGGTCACCCGTCTGCTGAAATGCATATATGTGCTCGGACGTATCATCAAGAGAGATTTGCGTTCAGCCAGCGATATGGGATCTACAGCTGGTCGGCCGACATGAGCAAGGGCCAAATGCTCATTCATCTCCACGCGGCCGATGTAGTTTCTACTGCTCGATAACACGATACCTTGTTATTGTCCGCCATACTGCTGACCTGACACCGTCTTGGCTGATGATAGCAACTTGCAGCAAAATTGGTGGGAAAAATATACCAATATAATTTATCCATTTCCCTCACATGATAATGAACACGGGGTCGGGCGAGCCGCCAGCTTGAAATACTTGCTAATTTACTAGAGAACAATGTGATACCAGAACCAGAAGAACTGCACTAACGTTAGCCCAACCTGTTTAAGCTACGAGAGTGGGCGGGCATGGGTACTAGAGTCAGCCAAGACGTGATTATCTCTCAAACTTCAGCAAGCTAGTACGTTACCCATCAAAAGTCTGAATTCAGGAGGAGAGCCTTGTCATCGCTGACAAGATTATGAGCTAGATAGACTCCGCCATGTGGAAGCCTTTCTTTGTGCTCCTGCTTGCGACAACACAAGGATAGCAAATTTAGCTATAGCTATAGAAGCTAGCATAGGCTCAAGCTCACAATGCTTCCAGCAGCAGGATCCAAGAAGCTCTACTTGAGAAGGAGCGTGAAAGTGCGAAGACCTATTGGACTTGCTACTCGGCTGGCGAGCCATGATGAGGTAGCAGTCGCGCACCACGTCTGAAAATTCGTCCGTCCAAGCAAACAGTCCCAGAAGCCAGAGGTTGAGAGAGTGCACAGCCTAGATTACAGAGCCCATAATGGCTTTGATCGATGCAGACAATGTCATCCTTGGGGTCGCAAGGAATGCAAGGACCAGAAGTAGCTACTGGTAGAGTCGAGGTCGGCATTGCCATCTCAGGTGCCAACATCGATGTGGCCTGCGCGACAAGGATCTGAGACTCGATAGTGGACGTCTTTCCGAACAAGAAGACTTCCTCGGCATCTATCATGGACTGGGCCCCTGTTGGCATTCCAGACGTCGCTGTCTGCGGATACAAAGTCGTCTTCACGCCGCTTCGGTTGGGCAAGCTATGTGCAGAGCCCTTAACAGAGTGGGTGGCTCTAGAACCGGCACCTAGTGTAGTCATAGAAGCACACCCAGGTCCAACAAGCGTCGTGGCGATCTTGGCCTGGCTGCCAGTGACTACTGAGTCTCCCGGTTCGGGGAATGCAAGATCGAAGTCTTCTAGGGTAGAGCAAGCTGTGCTCGGCAAATTGGCGACAAACATGTTGGGCAAAGACTCGAAGAAGGCAGTGTCGTTGCCACCGCCGCTGACGGAAATTGGGGCGCAGTTCATGTACATCTCACGGTTTCCTTGTCTGTTGAACCAGGTCCAAGCAAACGTATATCTACCACTCGGCATGCCTTTCGGCATCACGACGTCGAATGTGGCCGCCCCGTGGCTGGTGGGACCTCCAGGAAGATTACCGCCCACACTTGCGGGACATCCCCCGATCACACTATGAACTACCTTCCACCGGCTGGCTTTTGTAGGGTGCAGATCCTTTGTCACAGAGAACTGGCAAGACCCTCCACCGTGGACCGCAGACCCTAGAAAGCGGATGGTTTGCGCCTCACCAGCTGTCCAGTTGTTCATTTGAGTCAGATCGTACACGCCTTCTCGCAGTTTGCAGGGGAAGTCCAACCCAGCACCGTCCAAAGGAGAGTTGTTCAGCGTAGGTTTGCCGAATGGTATGGGATTTTCAAGCATCAAATGCGCCACAGAGTTCGAAAGTATGGCGAACGCCAACGCGAGTGGAGCAATTCGAGTCAGCATCGTACTGAAGCTGAACCTTGGCAGATTATTGGGAGTCTCTACATACATGGAGGATTTATACGTCGTGTCTTATACTCGACATGCGAGCTAATGGGCCCATGATGGATGACGGTTAAGCAATGATCTAACAGATTTACGTTGCCTTGCTTGCAATGCAACAGCACGCTTACAAGAGAGAACATGAGAAGATGATGGGCGGAATGATGTCTTGCTGCGTCCCTCCGTCATACGGATTTTTATGCTCAACAGTCATGCATCATTCAACTGCGGCGAGAGCAGTGAAGTGGCATCGTGCACCGCTAGGCATATCAAGATGAACAAGATGCCGAGTGAAGCATGTATATATAGTAAGATTATACTTCCTTTCTGCCCCAAAACTTAGTACGACTATCGGACTCACTGCTGGAATGAAGGCCACAAAAGGGAAATCTGCGGAAAACGTGAAAGGAAGGGAAAGTGCCCTGGAAAGTCCGTGTCCAGCTCCACCGACCTCGGTCAAGCTAGATACACCTACAAAGCTGGAAAAGTCCCAGGCCAAGAAAGACAAGCAACGTCGAAATGAAGGGGGAAAATCTAGGGATGGTGACAGCGGGTCATCTCAAGTGCTAGTGACCAAGGACACTCGACGTGGTTCGGCCAATCCGAAAAATAATACCGGCCAGATTGTCGTGGGCGCTCCAGACCAAAGCGGAACTTCATTGACGAAGGATAGCAAGCTTTTGCCCTTGCACGATTCGACGAACGCTGCTGCATTGAAACAGATGTTGGAAGAGTGTTATTCGAGTCTCGAAAACCTCACCAATGTATTAGCGGTCATTGATGAAACCTGGCAGAAACAACATAGCAACACCACAACCGCCATTGAAAAATTCATGAGCCACATTGCAAAGGGATGAGTCTCATATACTCGGAAGGCGACATAAATCATAGCGAGCAGCAACTTGGCGACGATATTGGCTTAAGACGTTCCGCACATTGTGCTTCCAACCGCGAGTAGGCTATACGTTGAGCAGGTCAGGCAAGGTCTTCAATCACCACCAGATCACTTCAAAGAAGTCTTTACGTGCTAGACTCAAATGGTATAGATGCAGTCTGAATGATATGTAACCAGGATTTGCCTGGATTGGCTCAGCAATGTAGAGTGGAAGATATAAAATGTTGTATATGAAAAACCAGAATCACACACCTTACATCATCTGTGAAGCGCATTTTGGAGTGCATCAAGCTTTTGAGTTGTTAGGTGAACTTTACAGCGCACGATGGTGTAGACCGCCGAGTGGAGCGGACTAATCGAGTCGAATTCGAAGCGCAGCAAAGTCGTCAGAAGCGCGCACTACCTCCAGTGCCTTGCTGCTTTCCGTTATCATTAGAGAAAAATGAAGAATGAATTACAATGCGCAAGATGAGAGAGCCAAGCTCACCACTAAGTACTGATCGAATGTTGCATTGTAACTTATAAGACCCTGGTATGAAGCAACATAACCTCGACGCATCATGTTGCGGTCTGAAGTCCTACCCAGCACATTCACCTCTAAGAATCAGCGGAGAACCATTTTTCCCTCCAGGATGTAGACGTCACGGGTACATAGACGACTCAGGGCGCTACCTGTCGTGATGCCTGTGGCTCAGTTGACTACCTGCTGAGACGCTCTTCATCTTAGGCACTAGCAGTCCATACGTAAAATCTAAATGCCCGAAGGCGCGACTGTCGCACTGACCCACTATGTCAGGTGTTTTGGTATGAGTGTAAGGATGGCATGTGCTGATCCAGCTTGTTCGTGCCAGTCTGGCTCGCTCAGCATGTCAAGCAACGCAATCTTTTTGGGTTTGAAAAGGTTGAGAAACAAGATAGAATGTCCTGGTGGCAGTCGATGGCTATCCTGCATAAGAGTTCTTATCAATGGCCGCTTAGGACAATAACATGGCCTTTCAATGTTTAGACATTCCGTTGCATAACAGACACAAAGCTTGGTTATAAATGTGCTGCAGAGTCACACTTAAACATTCTTTAGTATCCCACCTGAACGATGCGAGGGGTAAACTTCTTTCCACATGCTCGAGCATATCGAAAGCTACGCATCAGGATGAATGAGAGACAAGCCAAAAGACGGTCTCGCCAAAGTCAAGCCACTGACACTCATGCTTTCTTTCAGCGGTCAAAGCAAGGCCAACTTGCTGCCACTGAGGACGAGTTGTTTGTCAACCCAATTCCGCTCATATTAGTTCCGCCCATCTGATACATCATCCAGATCATCTGCCGCTTGGCCTCTGATACATCTGGCAGCGACCTGCTCGGAAGAAGCTTACAGTGACGTTGTAGCCTCTACCACGCAGCCGTGCGCTGCACCTGAGAGAATCAAAATCAGCCAGCGGAATGCGGGCCCGCATGGGCAAGTCACTGTTGTGGCTGTGTCTGGTACACGAGGCCTCAAAGACTGGATGGTGAATCTGAAGAATAGTGCAGCTGAGCCTGAGGATATTCTGGTTCGTAGTCATATCAACGGCAGTTTCGCTCGAGTGCTGATCAGGGGCAGGGCGAGAAGCGGAACCTATGCCACTCTGGATTCTTAGAGACCGTCAGATTGCTGATCGATCCGCTGGCGCTCTCCTTGAGTGCTGTCGAGAACGGAGTGACGCTGTTGTTCACAGGCCATTCAGCAGGAGCTGCCATCGCAAGCCTTCTGTATGCACACGTCAGAACAACAAAAGTCTCGTCGCTAGCCCAAGTGGTAGCAAGATTCGAGTCTGTTCACTGGCATCGTATTCGGGGCGCCGCCTATATCGATTGCTCCGCTTCAAGAGCATGATCGTGAAGGCTCCAGCTCTAGGCGCTCGTTGTTTCTGTCTCTGATCAACGATGGTGATCCCATCACCAAGGCTGATGCACAATATGTAGCAAAGAAGTGCGGATGGCTGAGTCACAGTCGGCCTCGTTCGTATCCCACGCGAGAGTCATGGTGTGATTGCGAGGTCGAGCCAGTCCCAGGCGTCATAGCTAAGCTGGCGAACAGGCTATTTGTAAATTCGGGCACCATTTTT